>WBNM01018169.1:587137-781697 GCA_013399055.1 Ramphastos sulfuratus | reverse complement strand
TGTCTCGAATCACGTCCCTGTCCTCCACATGTTTCAGTATAGCTTCTAGGAGGATCTGTTCCATGATCTTCCCAGACACAGAGGTGAGGCTGACAGGGTGGTGCTTTCCAGGCTCATCTTTTTTATCCTTTTAAAAAATGGGTGTCACATTTCCCTTATTTCAGTCTCCAGGGACTTCACCTGACTGGCAGGACTTTTCAAATATCATGGAGAGTGGCTTTGCAACTACATTAGCCAATTTCTTCAGAGCTCTGGGATGCATCTCAGCATTTTAAAGTATTTGAAAATGTTAAAATACTGCAACATTTCCTAACCTTTTTTTTTTTTCCCCCCCATCAAAACTATTTATTGAATTTAATCTGATTGTAGTGTATACTTCCCCTTATAAAACTGCATTTTTGTCAAATAACTTTTTCTGGACTAAACCAAACATAGAATCATAGAATGGTAAGGTTGGAAAGGACCTCAAGGATCATCTAGTTCCAACCCCCTGCCAGAGGCAGGGACACCTCCCACTAGCACAGGTTACTCAAGGCCTCGTCCAACCTGGCCTTCAACACCTCCAGGGAGGGAGCAGCCACAACCTCCCTAGGCGACCTGTTCCAGTGCCTCACCACCCTCACTGTAAAGAACTTCCTCCTAACATCCAGTCTAAATCTTCCCTCTGCCAGTTTAAACCCATTGCCCCTAGTCCTGTCATTGCAAGACCTTGTAAATAGGTCTGGGTCTTAAATGAAAAGCTCTAGAATGCCTAGAGAAATCAGAGGAGTAAACTCAACATGGATATAGCTGAAACACTATATCGACATTGATAGATCGTTAAAAATGTCAGCGACTTTACTAAGACCAACAATATTCTCTTAGACGAAGTCTCGATTGCATTGCGGAGCTCTGGGTTTGGGTCTGAAGTGCTGCGCAGAGCAGAGCCGGAGTGCAGCGCAGTGCTGCGGTGTTTGGTGCCACCTACAGATTACTTTCCCACAGGACAGGAAAAAAAAGCCGACAAGGATGTGACCAGCACGGAGGTCAAAGCAATGCTTAACAGGTCAGATCCTCAGGTGCTGTAGATCAGTTTCACCCTAGTGACTTCACAGGGCCGAAATCCTAGTACTGTTTTTCTCCCTTGGCTTTTCCTATATTGAGATTTCTCCACTAAACAAGGATCTGCTGGCCGTGTGCCATATACTGAAAATCCATGCCAACCTCAGCCTCCCGCTCAAATGAGAGGTGAAAAAAATGTGGATCCTGACTATCACCCATATAAGCCTCAAATCCAAGAGCTACTCACTGTCCCCTTGTACTGGGTAGGAGTTCCTTCCAAAATCACACCATCAGACTTCACAAGAAGACAAACTTCCTTGGGCTTGAGTAAAAAGTCTCAGAATATATCACAGTATCACCAAGGCTGGAAGAGACCTCAAAGATCATCAAGTCCAACCCGTAATATAGAGTACCTTAAACCAAAACTGGGGGTTCACTAGCCACACTGGAGCCATCTCCATTGATCTCCCTGAAGAACCATATGTGTCTGACCTCCATAGCTAATGTTAGAAAATAACTAGCAGTTCTCTGTCATGTTTTAGGGACAAATATTGCTACCATAGCTCACGCAGACAGTTACAGTACCATGATGTAGTATGTCCAAGAGAAGAAGATTACTTTGCTATTTAGACCCAAGGCAAGAGCTGAAACATAATATTAATTAAAAGAGACACTCCACTGCCATCAATGAAGTTAGTGATACAAAAATCAGTGAGAGAACTCATCCTAGGAATTTCTGCAGACATTTCTGCAGCCAGAGGATGTTCTTTGGATCAGCTCCAAGCATCAGCAATGAGGAGGCCAGAAAAACCCAGCAGAGAAAAAGTGCTCAAAGGACAAGCTCTCTTTGACAAGAGTCTTTAATTCATCTTAAGAAATAAATTAAAATTGGATGTTCTGAGGTCTTCTCTGTTGTTTTTAAAGCATACCTGGAGCTGCTGAATATAGATGCCCTTATTCATATAAATAGCTATTTCCTAGTATGTATTTTATTAAATTGGCATTAAAGATTTACACAAGCTCTGGCCACTTTCCCATGGGCAGTAAGGAATTAGTTACTGAATTCTTTGTAGTTTAGTGAAACCCTATACCTAATATCCAGCACACAAATCTGCACAGGCAAGATGCCACAGCCACTACTGTACTTTAGGCATTCTCAGGGACTACCCGCCCTGAGCAGTGATATACTGAGTTATTCTCATTGTTGCAGCAGTTAGATGGACACTGGCATTGCAGCCAAGGTGACAGGGTAATATGTATGCTACAGGAACTTAAGGATCCACACTGTAATAGGAACATGGTCCTTCTAGTCCAACAAAAGGAATAGGGATTTGTGGATGATGCTACTATGGCACCATGCGTGGGTGTCTTGCTTTGGGGAGAAATTGTGATGATTAATTAGTAGAGCTCTGGGTAATGACCATAGGCCTCAGCTGCATGATTGCCACGGCTTGAATCTGTCTATGAGAGGCCAACAGCCTCTCCCTGTGAACAGCCTGTGAGATTAGCATCTAACCTTTAGGAACATAAGAACATGTTAAAAGAGCTGATTCCACTTTGGCATTTCCTCCTAACCTTACTCACTGGGGTGAATTAGTGAATTGCACCAATGGCCACTTTTATTCTGCAGGTGTTACTGGTACAAGGATGCTCATGCCCAGAATGGCTCTCGTACTGCTTGACTCCACATAAACACTATCCTTTGGTAAACCTAATTTTCAAGATCCCTGGCCTTCAGATGAGCAGGAGGTGCTGGGTCACTAGGGAGGTAAGCATCTTACAGAAAAAAAACCCAAAAAAACAAAAAAACCCCACATTACCATCCTTTGGGTGAGCAACAAATCACCTGGAGCCACTTACCTCATCCACCCGGGCTTGTGTCTGCTGCAGCCGTTTGTTGCTTGATATGTTGGCAGCAGGAGGTGGCCCTGCAGACCCAGCACTGGTGGGACCTTGTGTAGGAGCTGGAGCAGACCTACATCAAAACCAGAGAACAGAAAAAGTGACTGAACCTATCCTCACTTGTTCACTACCCCTTTTCTGGGACAAATCAAACTCTTCTCCTCTCTTGCTGCCTTTTTAAACAGCAAGCAATTCAGATTATCCACCCTAAATTAGGCAATGGCCAAACTGATCACAGGTCTGACTAGTAGGGCAGAGCTTAGGTACCACTGAGAAAACAGACTCTGCTCAAGGTATTTGCAGTTGATGTTACAGGAGATGTCAATGTCTGTGACATTGCCTTCTTGTGTGCCAAGTGACACTCTCCCGTGCTCCTTTGGTGTTTGGCTGGAAGCTAACCAAGAGAAACAAAAGGAGAGAAGAAATAAATGGAGGGGGAAGTGGGGGTGAGAATTACACACAGCATGGGGTTAGTCATCTCAGGCATTCACTAAGACTTAACAAGCCCACCAGTGGTCACCAAATGCCCCACTAGAACAGCTGGCCAGGCTTACATCTGCCACAGACCCTGGATAAACAGTTGCATCAGTGGCGTGACCAGAGCCCTGATCTCCAGTGCATCAGCTCTTTCCTTAAGCATCAATGCTGACTCTCCCCAGCTGGGTATGAAACAATAGTCCCTTAAAATCCAGCAACAGATTCCGTCTGTCTCAGAGCACAAATCTGTGCAGACAAGCCACCTTGCCAGTCTGAACAGGGTCCCTTAACCTCAGTCAGGTGTTCTTCACATCTGCACTTCAACCTGTGAAACCTCACCTTTCCTTTCAAGGGACCTTTGTCACTTTTACCTGCAAAGAAATAAAACCTTTCCTGAAGCCGCAGAGGAAATCCCTAAGCGTGTGAACTGAAAAACATCACAGATCCCACTCATACATTACCAATGTCTTCCTACAGTGACAGTCTGAGAAGAGTGTTTCTCTGTGAATCATTCCCTTTTACATGCTGAGATCTCAAGGTACTGGAATTATGGCCTCATTAATACACTGTCAAAGTGCCCGAGGCACTGAAGTTAGTTCCCCAAAAGCGCCTTAAGCTGCAAAATCCAATTCGACAGAGTCTCCCATGGGCTGAGATCCCTACAGATAACACTGAGCCTCACAGACTCACAGTGCTGGAGCAGTCATTTGCACACCCAGGGCACTTCTGGTTCTTAACTGCGGGTGAGAACATCATTTCCAAGCATTAGTTTAACGATAAGAACTTGAGCCATACACCTATTGCTCATCCTTTGAGGACTTCACAACTACTATTACAAACATAAAAGACCAGATGCTGCTTCCATCTGCAACAGAATTACTCCACTGAAGGGCCATAGGGTGGGATCCCAGTAGGGATTTATTCTGAGTTTACATTCCTGTCACAAAATCTGACTATACTGTGTGTCAGTCTCAAATAATGCAAAGTATGATCTCACTGGAGCATGAACAGCTTCAAAGGGAGTTCCTGGCACAACAACAGAACTAAAATCAAAATTGCAAAATTTCCTTCCAGTCAAGGAAGCAAATAGACTTTTCTCCAATCAACACAAGTGGAGTTTTGTCTATGGAAACATTCTGTTCAGACCTACACACCTGAGCAGAGCTGCCCTCTTCAGCTAGGTATATCCCAGAGGCAACAGAAGGGAAGTGCACAAGAAGTGTTTTTCCTGGACATGTGTTTCCCCTAGCAAACACAGGTTAAAGTGCAGTGAGTCAAAACTCAAAAGCTCAGTGCTTTATCCTATGTGTTTTCATTTGGTTGGTTGTTTTTCTGTTTCGGTGGTGGTGGTGGTGGTGCTGTTTTTTGTGGTTTGGTTTTTTTTTGTACTTCCCAAGCTGTTCTTTAGCATAAAGTAAACACTTCCCAGTTTACCAGTAAACTCTTCCAGCATCCTTGCTACCATTTAATTTGGCTTCAACTGTATTTACCAGGGCTTCTCTGCTCCTGGTGTGGGGGAGGAATGAATGGGAAGAGTAGATGGGAAGAATAGATGGTTTTACAGCTGCCCTGACCAGCAGGAGTTACTGCAACTACTAAAGAGACATGGTAATCTTTATGCTAAGGTACAGCAAGCTTGTAATTAACATACCCATCTTAATTAATTACATAAAATCTAATACAAGAGTAATCAGAGCTGGGTGCTGCCTGCAGTGCAGAGCTACCCTTTCCAAACCTTTTGTCTCTAGAACTCTGCTCCTCTGCTGCCTCGCTTGCATCATCATGTGCCAGAGCAATGAGCTGCCACAACCAGAAGAGAAGCAGCACTCACGACGAGGGGACAGCACACAGACAGGCTCTAGGAAGCCAGTCCTTGAGCACATGCCTTTAATGCCACCAGCAGCTGTTGCAGGTTAACAAGACATGAGCCCTCTCTCATTATTAGGCAGCATGTAAGATCCAAAATAGACAAAACAAGCACACCTGCATCATCTATCTTCCTTGTCTGCCAAGGCACTTCAATACAGGACAGAGGGGTGCCCTTGCTTCTGGCTCAACCCTACTAGTGTTTGAGCTCTGCAGAAAGCACCCTGACTGGGCAGCAGCAGAAGGCAGTACCTCTGAGCTAACGTGGTTCCAATCCCAGATGGCATTCATTAAGAGCTTGTCTTTGAACCCAGGTTTTCTAGTAAAGAAAATAATTGAAAGCCTACAGCACTGGAAAGCACCAATCTTCTCTGGGATATCTTAGTGCAAAAGTACTAGACTGCAAGTCCTGCCTGTGTTTATATAATTCTGTTATTGCCTCTGTGCTGTGCCATACCAGCTTATTATTTCTCAGAAGCACTACTCAATTAAACTTATGCAAAACATTAGCACTATGTTAGAGAGGCTTTTTTTTTAATACCTGAAGAATCACAATTTCTCATGGCCTGGCCTGATTTTTCAGAGGCTCCATCACTGGGCTCCAAACCATCAGACTCCTGCACTATTTGATTTTTTTTAGAAGAAAGGAAAAAAGCTACTATTGATGCTGAGACTCCTCACTCTCAAGGACAGATCAGATTAATTTTGAAGGAGGAACAAAGCTCTATTATTGTTGCTGAAAAAAAAGAAATAAATCTTGAGCAAACATTCTTAAATGCCTACCTCTCTTCAGTGTCAGAGCACTGAGGTCCACTGAGAGAGTGACAAGTACATTTACTTCGGGGCAAGTGTATCACATGCTTAGAGCCTCAGCAATTAGCTTGTTCTTTATATAACATTGGTTACATCCTTGCTCCCCTCCATGCCAGATGCTGCTTCAGTGAGCACACAAGCAATGTGACTGATGGAAGGCAGGTGCTGGATGTGTGTGCTTGCAGCCACCTGGAAAGAAACATTTGGGAACTGCCCTAGAGATGCAGTAATGTGGTCTCAGCTTACTCAGACATCCTCAGTTCTTCTGGTTACTTGGTGAGCCTGAAACTAGTAGGTCAAAATCATAACTCATCCCACCTGGATATTTTGGAATCAATTTACTACAGTTAACAACTCCAATTAAGGGAAAATTGAAAATATCCAGTGTTACCATTTCCCATTTCCCTGGCTGAAAGAACGTTAAGGATGACTGCACATTTAGTATTTTGCAAAGCTGATGGACTCATGGTCCCATTTTTGTTCGTATGTGTGAGATACATAGAAGAAATTTTTCTGTGTTAGGCTAGGGAAGGGAGATGCCCAATGTAAATACCAGGAGGATAGGAGACCACCACTGTGGCCTGGTACAGTTTACATTAGAACCTGATACCTGCTTTTGGCAACTTGTTTTATCCATCCAAAGTGCATTTTTAAAGCCTCCAGCTACAGGACCTAATCCCTTCAAAGTCTTGATCCTAACAGCACCACAATAAGCCAAGGAAAATATATTATTCTTGCATATGTCTGGGAAACAGGTACAGGGAGATAACTGGCCACACATTGGGCTTGCTCGGTAGCACAGAAAGCCTGTGACGAAGCAGCCCAGGCCTCCTTATTGCCATCCTCCTTCTTCAGCTACCGGATCCAAATGGAAGCTTGCAACCAATTTCTAATAGCATGAATTATTTTCTACCCCTCAGACAGTGAGAAGCATACAGTTAAATGTTACAGCACAAGGAAAGTGCGAAGCGTATCGGACAGCTTTAGCCAGTATCAGCTGGCAAAGCTCAGGTGAAGGGGCAGTGAAAGTGCATCAGGGCAGCAGCAGATCTGACTAATCATCCCTATAAAAAGTGAAATGAAGGAGGCATTTTTTTTGTGATTCCCAGTTTGATCTCTCTTTCTACAAGCCCTTCCCCTGTTCTTCAGATAAAACATACAAATGCCTAACCTCTTTAATGCTATTTTACTGTCCAGGTACCATACTTATGTAGCAAATACTTCCTGTTGTAACCAAACTTATGTGCATTTAAGACACTGTTCTTCCATTTGGACCCCTTCAAAAAGCATCTACCCATTTAGGCTTTACTATTTAAGTGGGTTTGACAGTTTGTGGTTACAAAAGGATTAAAAACCAAGATAAAATAAAACATCCCCCCTCTATTTAATTGTAAAATAAAACAGAATAGTTCCGTAGCTCTGTGCTTTCGAGCTTTAATTCTAAAACAATTACAAAAATCAGTTACAAATGCAAATTTGCACACTACAGTATGTATGTAGTCACTACAGATGTCAGTGGAGATTTGGACCTGACAGTAACCACAGAAACAAACCTCTCTTACATGGTCCCTGGTGCTGAGAGTGTTCATCTGTGAATTTAGATGCATCTGAAAGCTTTGAGACAAGGAAGATCTCTAAGGAAATAAAGAAGCTCTGTAGACCTGGGGGTATGCTGTTACTTTTTGAACTCGCTTTGTTTATTTCTATTGCTAAAACAAAAATTCCACTACTAATTTGCAAAGGAGGCTTTTTCTGATAATACTTGGAGTCTCCTGCTTTCTAGAGGTATTTGCTAGTCCCCAGATTTCTGTTAATCAGATTCTACCCCACAGGATTTTAGCCCTGCAGTAGGTCAGTTTAGCTAACACTGGCACAAAAGCTCTCTCAAACAGTTTGCTACATGCAACTTGACACAGTCCTAACAAAATGTAGTCTAACTGAGGAGGGCAGACTATAATTTTGTGTTAGCCTGTTTACATCCCATCTCCTGAAGAACTTCATATCTAAGTTCCTTAAAGTTCCAGGCCTTCCAGACTGGTGAGGTTAATGATACCAACTGACCAGTAGCTGTGTGGATAATCACGCTGCTGTTTGGGAATACAGAGATGACTGTGTCCTGTCACTTTCAAAGCTGCACACCGATTCTCTCAGGTGAGGTTCAGAGAAGAGATGACTTACTTCTAATGCCCACATAAAATAAAGCATTCTTCAGAATTAGGTTCTCAGCCTAATGGATTTAAGCTTGATATTAGACACTAGAAAGAAATTCTTTACACTAAGGGAGGTGAGACACTGGAACAAGTTTCCCAGGGAGGCTGTGTTCAAGGCCAGGTTGGATGAAGCCTGGAGCTACTTGTTCTAGTGGAAAGTATCCCTGACCATGGCAGGGGAGGTGGAACTAGATGATCTTTAAAGTCCCTTCCAACCCAAGCCATCCTATTAATCTATGTTCTCTGCCTGTAAGGTGCAGACTCTTCAAAAAAAATGCCCTAGCTAGTAAGCATGACCTATCCATTTCTGAGATAAATGTATTCAGTAAAATAATTTGCTTTTCAGGTCAGTTGCCCACTAATTATATGTATTTCAGATTTCTAGCTGATCTTCCTCCCTTTAGTTATTAACCAGCCTCTTATAATAGGCTAAATTTATCCTTGTTTTCATTTTCATTCGGTTAATCTCACTTTCAGAGGAAAAAAAAAAAACAAACCACCTGCTTTATGTGGGTAAAGAAAGCCCCAACATTATAAAACTGGTCAGGGTGAAAACATAAGTAAGCTATGACTGCTAGACTAAAAGAAATCTGCATACTTGGGAGTGGAGGGATTTTTAGACTAGAGAAAGATGTTTTTTGTCCTCTGAGATTTCACAGAAGGAGCTCCTAACAAGAGCAAAGGGAACCATCACTGCTGTGACAGAGATGTTGTTCTTAACTGTGCTTTTCAGTGTTAATCAGAGTCTTTCAGTAAAAATGTGACTATTTCCAATTAAATGACTGCAGACTTTAGCTTAGACTCATTCCATTCTATGACTACCAATTTCGAAATGATTTCTCATGCTATGTGTAACAATTGGGTAGTAATGAGTAATGGTGAGTTTGTGGTAGAAAAAAGCCCCATATATAGAAGGAATTAGCATTTAACATGTCTTAATTTTGTGAGGAAAATTGTGCTTTCAACACATTTTTGTTCCCAAATGTGATTTTCATATACTGCCAACGATACTCTATGAGGACTTTCCCTTATTACGAAATATTTACTGTAATCACAGCCAAAGAATAATACTCTACATTTAATGTCTTGGGAACACATTTAATTAAATATTCCCACCAGTTTATTATGACTGCATTGGCCATCTGGTGTGCTATATATGCACACAGAGGAAAAAACACAGGAACCTTAAGACATTATCTTTAATTTGATTATCATTTGTTATGCTAGTAATGATTGACTGACTTATCTTCTTCAGTATCTTCTCTTTAAGCCAAATGAGTATAACTTACAAGGCTCAAAGCACCTGAATTGTGCATCAATCCAATTAGTTTAGCCAAATGATTTCTGTGACAAACATGAGAACATGCCAGAAAGAGTCACATTATTTCCGTAACTTCTCTAAACTGTAGTCTTCACAACAACCCATTGCAGTGACTCAGGCCAGGTTTCTGTTAGTCAGAAAAGTAACACGAGGCAGAATTCCTTTTCTGAAATATCAACACTACAGATTTTGTTGTTATTCTTCTTTCCCCTTGCTGTCATCTTTTGCAAAGGCTGTGGTTCAAGATAAAGTCAACACAGTGCAGGGGTATTGATTCACGTGTTCAGCACTGACCACGCTTTGCAGAGCCGTCTGTGGATTTGCTTGAGGGATGATTAACTTTTAGGTGACTCAGGGTATTAGTGAACACATTTCATGTTCACAAATTAAAAACCCAGAACTATACAATAGAAGCCAACTGCCTAATGTCCTAGTGGTAAGCGATCACCTACTTAATAAAGCATCTGCACGTACAAACTAATTCTACTACGTCTTTTAGATGCTAACTGACCAGTCTTATCTTCACATTTAACTGGACAAAAGAAAGGTTTATCAAAAGTGTGTGGAACTAATGAAGCAGGCAACCAACTGGAAAGTCACCATTATAACCTGTAACCTACCTGATCCACTTAGAGGAGCTCAGTCTGCTACTTAAACTGCACTTGGGAATGGTGTTGACTCAGAGCAGACTAACCAAATCTGAGCTCTGACACACTGGTACACATTTTTATTTTTCCCACAACAGCACTTTCTTCTCCAAGAACAGTAGCAGAGATGAGAGCTCTCCATCTCTTCCCAGAGGGGCAGAGCAGTAAAATCAGGTCTCTGTGAGAACTGCAAGAGGGAAGGAGGAGCCTGATGTTACCACACACCCAAAGGAGGTGGTTAACTGGTGGGGCAGATGATGTGGATTTGCCCCACTGCACCCCACCAGGCACCCTAGAACAGGTAATCTCCACTGCCCTGCTGAGGTCAGTAAGGAATCTAGCCCCTAAAAATGTTTTGCATTAAATTAGCTACAGACCTGGGTAATCACTAATCAAATGACATCTGTTTTTTCACAGCTGCAAATCTATATATTTATAGAGAGAGAAGTGAAGTAACTAAACAACTGTAAAGTAAATAATATCCTTTGGAGGCAATTTCCTCAGACTGGTCAGTGACTTTAACCAGTTTAGCTGCTGTTGTGGGGTTTTCTGGTTGTTGTTTTGCTTTGGGTTTTTTTTTGTTTGGATCTGTTATTGTTGTTGGGTTTGTTTTCCCTAGAAAGGGGTTAATTGTTATTATTTGCTGATCTGAAACTAACTGTAATCTTTATACTAACTGAGGTTTAATTAGAGAGTGAAAGCAAACAGAAATGTAATGTATTATAAAACACCCTTTCTCTTAAATATTTATATTGACATTAACATTATATTAGGAAAAAAAAGATAAATGTACTTTTTTTTTTCCTAATTTTTGTTTCTTAAATTCTTAATTTGAATCAGACTGTTTTCAGGTAGAAATTACAGTTTAGTAAAAACATGTGGAAAATCCATTCATCTTCATTATAACTAAAAAATATCTTCAGTGCAATGCCTACACAGAAAAATACCAAAATATTGTATTAAATTAAAACATTTTTTTCAAAGGAAGTATTCTCTCTAGTTCTTGGTTAGTATTTTCTGTATCTTCTATTAATTCTTTCAAGATTTCAAAATTAGCAAGTTTCAGGCTCTTATGTTAATTCCTCTTCATTATCTGAAAGAATATAAACTGCATTTTTTCTTACTGTTAGTTTTTTTGTCATTTCTCAATGTGTTACCCTTAAGTGTCCAGGTTATGATGTGGCCTAAAGGCAACAAAGCTGGCAGAAAGATTAGTTCTATGATCTGATTTTGCCACACAATGATTACTATGTCAAGTTTGTTGAATATAAATTAAACNGGGGAACTCCCGAACCATCACAAGTGCTCAGCATGGGCTGCCAATTTCAAACAGATCTGAAAGTGTAAGTAAATGAACACACCATTACCAAAAAATACTAGAATTTTGTTTTAAAAAGTGCTTCATGCTCTATCACCCTCATATGATTTTAGCTTAGTCTACCCTAGCAGTTCTCAGCTTTGCAAAGTGCACAGGTAGTAGCCTTTCTCCAGCTACCACAGCTTTGCCTTACATGCTAAGGTTACCTTAATCACCTGGGAAAATAACACAAAGCTTGACCATCACAGGAACAGTCACATTTTTCTTTCTAGACAACTTTATTAAAGGAAATTTAGTTTGTAATTAGGAAAGTGCTTTTATTGGGAGAGCACACACACTACACATGCCTAACAAACAAACAAAACCCCAGGAAGATTCAAGATTCAACAGAGAAATCAAATCCTGGAAAGCATAAAGCCTTTTTTTTTTTTTTTTTTTTAATGTTATTTACCAATCTGAAGTTAGGGAAAGAGAAAACTTCAAACTGAAACAACACTGAGTTAAAGCAGAAAATCACTGAAGCACACCAGACTGTGGGAGCAGAAAAACTTGACAGAATCAAGTTTTGGCCAGTGCCTTAGTGAGATGTGTCTGACACAAGACTAAAGCAACAAATACAGTCAGTATCGTTGTTGTTTTCCTCTCCATATTGGAAGAAAATAAGAAACACAATCTGTCTTGGAAACTATAGGATAAAGGTATAAGCATTAAAGAGGTTGCTAGAGAAATGTTTCAAACATTCTAAAGCCAGAACACACTTGAACAAGCCAATGGTGACAAACATCCTCGTCTGCCCACCAGTCCAGATTCACAAAGCTCTATGCTAAACCTCCAGAACAATTAAGGATGCAGTTCAGTGGAAATGATCAGCTTTAAGTAAAGTCCCAAGTCCTGTTTCTGAACAGAAGCTGCTGTGCTTTGACATTCCTGCTGATGTAGTACATTGCAGTTAGTCTCCAGCTATGTTTCTCATGCAGATTTATAACTCTCTGTGTAAGCTTCCAGAATCATGGGCTATATCCGAAGGAGGAAACAGGCAACAGCTGGGCAGGTAGTGGGAGGGAAGGATCAGGGTAGAGCTTGACTCAGCCATCCCCTACTCACTGACTCATGTACTGGTGCAGAAGAAACTGCTGTAACTTGTGGCTGGATGCAGTCAGTTAGAAGTTAACTCTGAAGGCTGCCAAAGGAATGGCAAGATTGCTGTGCTTTCCTGTCTTTGAAGTAACGTTTCTTGGAACACTGATTCTTGTCTTTTGAGAGACCCAAACTAAAACCTAGAAGGCTATTGGCTTCCATTTACCTCTAAATTACTTCCCAGTAGTAGTCTTGCTGCACTTTAAAAGGAGATCAACTATTAACGATTTTTTGGGGTTTTTTGCTTTTTAAATTAAAAAAAAAATCCCAGCAATGATAAGACAGTTGAAAGAAAATCACATTTTCATCAGCAATGAAATGTCCATGTAGCCTTGCCATATAAATCTATGCAATGGTAGTTTCATCACAGCTGAACTTCATAGGGTAATTACTATTCCTAGTTACACTAAGGCTCAATTATCAGGGGGCTCATTAAGCTTAAATCTTCTCTAACTACTTGGCCAAGAGAACTACAGTGAAAATTTTATCCCATCCATACATTACTTAAACAGCAGTCATACAGTATGTGGAAGTGTTGAGAGAATAGCGACAGTACCTGTACAGAAAGCTAAACTTTCAACCTTACTTCTCACCAAATGTCACGTTCAGCTCTTGAAGACCTCCCATGAAGCAGCCACCATCTGGAAGTGACTGCCCTTATCACAGATGCTCCACCTTCCCACAGTGTCATGACTCATACATTTTCTCCCCATTTCAACATCCATCGATCACTGAAACTAGATTCCATTTAGCCAAATACATTAAAGCAATAAAAGCAAACCTCTTTTCACAGTCTGATTGAATGAAAATGCCCCAAACCCCAGAACATTTTGAATACAATGAAGCCAGAATTTTAAATACCTTTTAAATAAGATCTTTAAGACTACATTACCAAATAAATAATTTGGCAAAGTAATGGGAATTCATTAAATACTACCTAACAGAAGATTATGCAAACCGTATTGGAATGCGTGTTGAGCCCTTTAAATGTGTAAAATAAGATTTGTCTATATTATCACAGCCAACTCTCTCAACCTCTTCAGACTCCTCACTCTCATGGGATCACTGACAGCCCTGTAGTTTCCCATTAGACTGTGCTTCCTTCTGTATTTTGCCATCTGTCTTTCTCTCAAAACTCTGATATCTTTTTAATGGCCATCTTTGCTTTGCAGGGTGATCTACATTTAAATCATGTTCCCAGATACCCTAGCCATTTCAGAAGCTTACAGACATACTCTGTGGATCACTGCTGAGGCTGAGCTACTGCATCTGGTTTTCTAATTTAGCTGAGGAATTTGAATCAATGTCATGCACATCTCTACATTCAAAAACTGATGCAGTCCAGAAACTGACTCTCTTTTTTTTTCCCCTAAATAAATCCATATACATCTAAGGATTCAGTAAAGACCAGTTTATCTTGGTTCTATCTTTTAGTTTTGTACACACAAGAGACTTCCTTTTGCTATTTGTAAAAACACTTAGATGCCTGGCTGAAAATCTATTGTGAGTTATATCATTATAAGCAGCCCTTGGGGTTCTGTAGATAAATGAATAAAGCTGAGTAAGTGTTGTTATTTTGCTTAGCACTCATATGAAACTTGGAAGTTAACTATTTTTACACTACTTCAAGAGTAACCACTTGTTCTTCATCTCCAACTTTGGAAACAAAGAAGTTATTAGGCTTGAGGAAGAATGTTTGAGATTAAAACATGTTATGTGCAAGACTTCAGCAAAATCTGAACTGTCCTTATGTTATCAAATTGCAAAGACAGAATTGGTGAGAATCATATTTGGGACAAAACAAACGATTGACAGTCAACCAGAAAGACATGTTTATATTAACAGAGAAAAAATCACATCATCAAGCATTCTCATGGCTAACCTTTTCTGCCCTCAGAGCTACTCCTCAATCTTTCAGTCTGTGTTACATCCCTTGAAGGGCCAAGTATTGCTTCTTGCTGCTCTGCCTGAGGTACTCACATTTGCTTCTAAACTAAGGCATGTGTAATTCACACAGTTGTTTCCATAAAAGTGCTAAACAACTTTCTGCAACTATCCCAACTAAATACTGGGAATTAAATCCACCTGTCCAGCACAAATTCAGCCTACTTACAGTGCAATTCCATTCATTGACAGAATCACAGAATACATTTGGTTGGAAGTGACCTCAAAGATCATCCAGTCCAACCCCTTACCCAGCACTGAAGGTTCAAACTAAAACATGTCCCTAAGTGCCAGGCCCACATGCTGCTTGAATACCCCCAGGGATGGTGACTCCACCACTGCCCTGGGCAGAGCAGACCATTCCAATTTCAGTGAAGAAGTATTTCCTATTATCTGGCCTAAACTTCCCTTGGCTCCTGTGTTCTTTTTGACTTGAGTCATGCTGGTGTCAGTGCAGTAATGCAGGCTTGGCAAAACAGGTTTCAGATATAGAGTTCTTCAAACACCGTTGGGAACCTTGTGTCTGGCATAGGGAGCACGATGACGCACCAAACAGAGGAAGAAATGCTCAGAGCTGTGAGCAGTTCCCTAGGTAACAAAGAGATACTATTCAAAGAGAAAGTAGTACCATGCTTGTAAACAAATAAATGCGTATGGTAAAGACCCACAGGCTGGCTAACTTTCCTAGATACTGCAGAGAATAGAGGGGGGCAGAACGTGCAAATCCATGCACCTTGTATATGCAAAGAAACAGAATAATTTCTCACCAATTAAAAGGCCAAACAATACCCTCATTCACAAGTTCCTTTTAGTCAGCCAGGAACACTGCCTCCAGCCCTTTTCCTCTTACCTCACCACTACTTTCCCAACTCTCTTTTACATTACAAACAGCTACTAAGCAACAGGAGGTTTGCAGAGCATGAGTCACTCTCCTGGGGCTGATAGGCTGAGTGCAGGGTAGAGATTAGCGACCTGACAATGAACAGCCCCAGAACCGTTGCGCTGCAGATAATCAACATCGTCATTGAATGCAGTAAAATGTAATAAATTCTAAGTGCTTTAAAAGGATACAATTAAAATCCGTGTCTTATAACTCTCACAGATGGAACTGTTAGCCTAGAAAGAGGACTGCTGTATGTTAGAAGCACAGCTGGCACATGGCGTGAAGCATTCCATACCCAGTAAGGAATTCTGCTGAAGTTAACTAGCCAGTAACTACATTAAATTTTATGGGGATGGCAATAGAAGATCCTTAAGCTTTGGACTAACAGTAAAAATGTGGGGAACTAAGGAAAAAGGGAAACGAGGCACAACCATACACTGGGAATTGACTGACCTTGTAAGAAACAGATTTTGACATAACTGGGAGTGTTTCTAGCAGTAGCCATCCTTTTGACTAAGGTCTTGCTTTTATTTTTTTTTTTCCTGATAGGATAATGAAAAACAAAATTTATCTGGAAAATGTCTCAGGAGTTCATATTGGACCATTCTCTTATCTTCAAGTAGAACTGACTTCTATTTCAGATTTGAAAAGGTCTGTCTGCCTCAGCCTTGTCTGTTTTTAACCCCAGCGGTATTTGTATCAGACATTTTGATGGTTCATTTAGCACTTTAACTCGGGCAAAGCTGCTGGGACACCAGACAAAGCCATGAGTTCTGACAAGTGTGCTGTCAATATTAAGGCCCCTAATAAGGACTGGTCAAAGCATAACTAAGCATAAGTCCCTCAATCATGAATCATCTGAGAGATTGAAATATCTAGAAAAGAAAGAGTTGCAAGTTGTGAATATGAAGAACCTTGGTGCCTACTTGAAAACCTTAATGGCAAGCTCTTGATTTTATCCATGAAGTCCTAGATTGGCTGAACTTCTATAATGCAATGAACTTCTATAGAGCAATTATTCCAGGAAGTGAACAGAAATAATTTTCCTTGCTAAGCCTGGTAGAGATCACACTGACTCTAGAGGAAGTATTTACAGAATCTTTCACAAAGTACATTTTAACCTGTGAAGGGACCTCAAAGCAGAGTTGTCTCAACACCTGTTCTCTTTAAAACCAGGTTGATTCGACTTCCTAGTCTTAGTTACATAGGCTAATTTAATAAATAATATTTAATAATATACCCTTAGAAACATTATACTTGCAGTACTTGTTGTCTGCGAACATTTAGATGAGTGAGTTAAGCAAGACAAATACTATCAGAACAATAAACTACAATGTTATTGGGAAAACAAATTTTGAAGTCTGATTCCAGTGTTCACATCAGGGAGAAAAGTACAGAATTAATCTAAATGAACAGAGAGCATTTCCCTTTTTTTTTTCCCCAGCAGATTTCAAGTAAGAACAACTAACAGCTGGTGAGTAATCCACTGAATAACAATCCTCAAGGATTATTTTCAAATGATTGTTTAAAAAAAAAAAAAAAAAGTTATATGCTCAGACTTCTCATAGGCAATTTCAAATTGAAAAGTCAACTAAATACTCAACAGAGAGGCATTGATTCACTTCAAAATCATAAAAGGTACTGTTGCAAGAGTTTGTTATGCAGGTTAGTTAAATGAGACTGAGTAATTCCACATACATGTGTGCACGACATGTATGTGTGTGTGTATATGCATATGCATCTATCTCAAAACCTCAGCAACAGTGACCATCAGAGCTCAGGGAGAAGATTATTCTTCAGTCTAGCAAACAAAAGAGATTATTTTTGAGTCTAGCAAACAAAACTAAAATGGTCTAAGATGAGTGAGAATTTAATTCAAATGGGTAAATGAAGACTAGATTGCAAATAAAAAATCTGAAGATCAAACCAATCCTTGCTGTAATTCAAACAAACTTATGATGAGTTAAAAAAGGAATCTGTGAAATAATATAGCTACATGACACAAGAAGTCAGAATGTAATGGTGTTTTGGCCTCAGCCAAGCTGCTATTCACTTGAAAAAATATCCTCTTCTTGAATAAACTTATTTTTTTGTCAGTGTCTGCTGAATCAAATTTAGGATAAAATATGTTTGGTGATTATGCTAATCTCACCACGCTACTATATCCAATTTATCCAAGTAAACAAAACATAAACCATAATTTACAGAAAAACTAATTTCACTAAGAATCTTGTCTTCTGGAGCATTGCTAATTGTGAAGGGCTTTTTGGGTTTGGTGGTTTTGTTGTTTTTTTGATCTCTTTATATAAATTCACCAAACACTAACAGAGATTCTGAAGTCTTTCATGAGTAAAAATAGCCACATAAAGTTTCTAGCAATGAACCAGTAATTGCCACAATCTCACCAACACTCATCCAGACAAGCATAGTTAGAGGAAGTTCATTTTTATTATTTTTACTTTGTGCTCACGTAGGGCATAATAAGTATGATGAAAAAGATGATTCCGCTTCTTTTATCAAGGGAGTACCTGTCTAGGTTTTGAATCTACTCTTGCACCCTTCTGTGGATAAAGCTGTACCAAATTCCTAGTTTTTCTGCAGTATCAGGACCTCATGAATGCCAAAACATCTGAGCTACTGCACACTACTACAGCTTTTGAAAACAAATGCAAGTTCTGATTTGTTCATGCGATTACCAGCAGCCATCCTATGTAATACACCATGCATATGCGGATTAATACCAATACTTCTACAAGGAGCTTGAAAGTAGCTCAAGAGAATAGTTTGTAACAAGAGGACTGANGGGCTGCCCAGGGAGGTGGTGGAGTCACCATCCCTGGAGGTGTTCAAGGCAGGTTTGGACGTGGCACTTGGTGCCATGGTCTAGTCTTGAAGTCTGTGGTAATGGGTTGGACTTGATGATCTTTGAGGTCTCTTCCAACCTTGGTGATACTGTGTGATACTGTAAGTGGTTACTGATATCTTGAGCCCACACAACTGTGGTTTATGACAACATTCCAGAGAACCTGTTGTATACTTCTATACACAATCTTTCTGCAGTGACAAAGAACCTTCCAGCATCCTTTGCTAAACATTATTAAGACTTTGAGTGACATTTAACGAGATTCAGTAGATTTGAAGGGATAGATTTTTCTAGAAAAGCCTCTTTTTCAGACATTTGCCCTACTACTTTGCACTACTTTAAACAAACAAACAAAAAACTTCAACTCAGTCTTCAATCTTGCACAAGGAGTTTTACTAATGAATCTAGAGATAAGAATTACTTACTACCCAATGGCATGTGCAAGTAGTTCAGAGATTTTTTTTTAAGAAAGATTACTCTCCTACCATCATAAAGAAAAGGTGGCCAATCTAACATGTATTTCACTTGTGAGAAGTGCCTTGATGAGCTTCATGTAATGGGAAGAGCTTTCCAATCACGTAAATTCAGAACTCCATCAAGTGAATATGCCTGAATCAGGCATATTTGGATTAACTTACACAGGAAAAAAAAAATAGCAGCAATTACAGCACTCTGTCGTCATCTTAAGAAAGCAATTGTAGTAAAATATTACTGTCACAATGCTGCAATGTATCAGGCAGTGTCCAAAGGGCTTTTAATAGTAGGGTACAGCTCCATCTCACCATTTTAAGATGTCCTGTGGGGCTACTGGAGACAATAGCCAACATCCGAAAGCAAAGAACATTTTTGCTTGTTTCATTTAAAAGACACAGCACAAAGCAGGCATCAAACACACTTTCCAGAACATCTAATCTTGTATGAATGTACTGCATCAAAGAAAGAAGAGGCAGGTCTGATTATGTTAATTATTGCTTTTATTGACTTGACAGTTGTTACTTTCAAGATATGTATTGGACTCACAAATTTCTCTGTGGTACACATTACAGAGTGAAACACAGATTTCAGCAAAGGTGTATTAGTAATTGCTTGCTTTATTTTTATCATTTGTACATTAGTTTTTGTGGAAGTGACATGCATCAAAGCAGGAGAAATACTCAGCTTATTTATTTAAAGAGCAAATACTCATGGTTTATTATCATACTTCTTCACTTTGTGTACAATTTCTGCCTTTGCACAGTTAGGGTCCCTAACAAGTTTTTATTGATACCAACACTGAGTCTTATACCTTTTACTGGTCTAAAACATCAGCAATATTCCAAATGACTCACTCTATTCCCTGGCTTATGATTTCATTCATTAAAAAGCAACCTTTGCGGACTGCATTATGAACTGTTCCATGAGGAAGTAAACCAGTAAAGTCTGGCTTCACATCCAAAACTGATAATCACTAATCGGTCACCAAAATACCTCCCACTTACCTCCCCTTTCATCTTGCAAGACTTGCTAACTTGTAATACATTCAGGTCCTGCCACATCCACTAGCTCTTCTCCACCTGTTCTCTTCCAGTGAGCATCAGAACATTTGCTGGTGTGGTGAGGTCCAAACCATGCCTGCATACAGCCTACTACAGCAACCAATAGCTCCANGCCTTTTTGGCCACCTGGGCACACTGCTGGCTCATGTTTAGGTGGGTGTCAGTCAGCACCCCCAGATCCCTTTCTCTTTGGCTGCTCTCCAGCCACTCTGACTCCAGCCTGTAGCTCTGCATGGAGTTGTTATGGCCAAAGTGCAGCAATTCTTTTCCCAACTTTTCCTCTGCCAGCAACAATAACTTGGGTTTCTTCTCTACCTAACTGCTGACTTCCCAACAGCTTTTAGGAATTTTCATCTATGAGGTCTTTGCCACATTACCAGGCTCAGTAAAATAGTGAAGAGGCTACCACACATTTTTTTGGCCAGGCAGGCCAAAGCCTTGCATGTAGGCGGCTCTTTTTAGCCTCTTCTTTTGCACATGCTATTCAGACATTTTATCCCTCAGGCATGTCAGTGGCTCCCCAGTAGACAAAGGCACTGTTCACTTTACATAAAAATGGTTTGACAACTGAACAGGCAATCATTCAGCTTTCAAAGGACACTGCTACTTTCTCTGCTTTTCTTCTGCATTCAGTCACTCAACTGCCCTAAATGAAATAAGAATGGGGAAAACGTGGGGTGCTTTGAAATACAAATGTTTGCATTGATTTAAGCTCAGAGAATTTTTTTCCCCCCTGAAAATCTATATAATGCACAATGAATAACAGTATTTAGTCCACACATTCCCATTTAGAAAAATCCTACTGGAAGAGTGTTATGAAACAGCTCAATTCTAAATACTCAACGTACTTTGAATCTTCTTGTAAAAGTCAATTCCAGTGCACTTCTAACTCCGTCACAGGCTCATACTGCAAAACAGCAGCTGAAGAACATTTCATTGTACTTGCTTATGTTACTTATTAAGCATTTTCATGTGCTCTTGATGATAGATTTTAAAGGCCATTTGAGATTTCTTTTCTAACACCTCTTTCAAAAGGGTGCATATGTGGGTACGTGTGAGGACATGCACATGCACCAGCTGACTTACATGATCTAATCAATTTCAGTAACTTAGCATTTAAGAAGCCACCAGCACCTTATTGTCTCCCAATTTTAGGCATAGCATTTATTATTCTATATTTTCCTTTTGTTTTTAAATATCTTTCAACCACTTTAAAAACCATAGGGAAAAAAAAAACATGTATAGCTCATATATAAATTATCTTTAGCTGAAAAAAACCCACCAAACAAAAACAAAGTATTGTGGCTTCAAAGTCAGTTCACTTTGTAGCAGCTGAAGATCTGCCTCAGAGTTTATGCAGCAAACATACCAATCTTTAAGCACTGTTATGAAGAGCTTTGTAATTTCTTCAGTCAGAGTAATTGGTGTGATAAAAAAATAAGCTGACAGAATAGAAAGAAGTCAGAGAGAGAAAAAGAACCCTGAGCAATAAATTACTTGTAACATCATTTCTCCACTTTTCACCCCCCACAATCTTTCCAGTGGAAAATGAAGAGAGATAGTGATGTTTTTTTTTCATTATGATCTATAGATAACACCCAAAAATTGTAATTTCTTAAGAGTGGTAGTCCAAAGTTAACCCAGCTGCAGGTCCCCACTGACTTGGTTGGACAATCAACTTCCCAACAATGCAAATATAGAAGCTACAGGTGGTAGTTGCACTACCTGATATGTGCTATGCAGAGATGGACCACACAGAACTGAAACAAATAGTCTCAGAAAAACTTTACCACTAAAAAAACTAGTGTAGATGTTTAAGAGAGTCTAATTAGGTGAAAGGCTCATAACAGGTAGCAAATGCTTTTTGAGACAAGAGTTTGATAGAATAGATTGCTTAAAGCAATCAGCCCAAGATTTGCTATAAATTATATGTTACTGGCTGGTGAAGGCCATTCATTAAACAAATCTTTATGAATTCATTATCACAAAGTGTATTGGCTATGAAATTGACACCTTATTAAATGCTTCAGCATTTCACACGTTGCATTTCTTCTATTAGATTCATGATACTGACAGCCCAAATGTCTTTCAATGCATGTTTCCTTTACTGTTTGGGGAAAATCCTGATCCTCAGGCTTGGCTGCCATGTTTTTTTAACTCGTGAATGCCTAACCAAAATCTCCAAGATTACCAAGAAAGTAAACATGCTTCTGCAATAGCTATTGCAGGATGAAGAGGTCCTTACAGCGAGATTCCTTGCTTGTATTGCTTCTGTTTGTAATCTTTGCAAGTATTTAACTCCCATCCAATTCTGAACAAGGAGACACTCTGACTTAGAGCATCTACAGTGAAGGCTCTGTCTCCCACGTTTATTTAGCTTGTTAGCTTATAGAGACAGGGAGCATCTCTCACAGTATTTGTACATGATCAAGCAGAGCAGGGACTCCGAACTTTACTGTAATACCAAACACTAACAGTTTTAATGTGGATCTGTTGTTCCTTTCAAGCAAATATTTAAATTAAAGGAACACTTACAGCTCTCTCTCAGCCACACTAATACTGTGAAAGCAATGACTCACCTAGTAATGGCTTTCCATAAATTAGACAGCTAAAACTGGGTAGGAAGTGTGAAACCATTAACGCTTCCCATAGTGTAAATTCTCTCGCTGCATGTGAAGAAAATCCATGGCAGTAAAAATAAAAGAGATGAAGGTGTCAGGACCCCTTTAGATACATTGTTAATAATTCAAATCTTTCTCCTCTGGAGCATATGGTACCAGAATGAATCATTCTCTATTTGCTTTTCCAAATGAAAACTGAGGTTTTGTTGCTCACTAATTTCATGTGTTTTCCTCTCAGCTATTAAAAGAGAAGTTGTTAATATGGCTAATTGTGTGTGTTGCCAGCATGGCCTCATAGTAGTATCCTACTGTAGCAATGTTTGTATATCATCATCTTTCATACATCAGCACTGCAATGGAAAGGATTGGTGGTAAAAATCGACAGTATATGAAAGAAAAGCCATGCATAGCTTTAAGAATCAGGAAGAAGTGGAAGAGAAGGAGACAATGCACAAATAGCACTTCCATTTATTCCACAGAGCAGGTCAGTTGGTCTGGGGCTGACAGAAAAGTGTGGGCCAAAGGGGCAATACTGTGCCTGCTGCTTTGTGCAAGTGAAACATTATAAAATAAAGGTTGAAAACTGAAATATCAGGACCAGGATCTAACTGTGGCTGCTAAACTAAGACGAGGGGTAAAAAAGAAAAAAACCTCTGTTCAACAACCTGGTTTATTGCTTTTGAAGGAATGAAGGCATTTGCTAATTACAAGGTGCCAGGCTACTGGGCCTTATATGCACACCGTATAGGGCTAGAATATAACTGGAAAGCAGCAACTGCTACAGAGATTAAGTTCCACAACTCCAATTATCTATTATAGATGCTAAAAGCAAAAGATACTATTGTGGTGCCAGGCATAACATGAAGTGCACAATTTTCTCATGACACAGAAAGGACTGTTACAGTCTCTTCTCCTAGACAAGATGGGAGAACCATGAAACTCATGCTCAGAGCTGGCAAAGGCCTCAAAACTGTAACAGCACTAGACATATTCCACAAGTCACCCAGTGGCAGCTGCCCTTCAACTACTACTTCTAAACTTTGTTATCAAGAATTGATAACCTGTTATCAAGAATTATGCATATCAATTATCAAGGTCAAGGGGTTTTATATTTTCACTTCTAGATGTTTACAGTAATAATATTTCTAATCAAAACCACTTGGTCTACCCAACCCAGTCTTGCTGTCTCTAATTCCCATCACTTTTTGTTGCTCTGGTCACCAAACTAAACAAGATTTTAAAAGAATGGATGATAGGAATGCTTTGCTATTGATACCTGAATTTTGTACTCATGTTGCACTATTCCTTCTGGACTATGAACCCACTGGAATCTATTCCCTTTCATACCTTTCTCATCATGGGGACAGACAGGGAGAGACTACAGCTCATGCAGCAGCTGTAAAACAAGGAAAAAGGATTTCTAGTTTAAAGTGAAGCTGCTTAACAAAAAAAGAAAGGCTTATGATTTTATTTTTAATTAAGTTTATACATTTATACATATTTAGTTTGAAGTTGCCTGTGAGCTTGAAGCGATACAATTCCTGTATCAGTTCAGCTACTTCCTGGAAGTTAAAAAAAAGTAAATTTAAAAAAAAAAAAAATCACACGGCAGAGGAGCACACACAAAGCCCAAGCAACACTAATGAAGAAAGAGTTCTGAGAGACCAGGATTTACCAGGGCCTTAATCCCTCACTCACTGGTAACAACACTTCTCTCGTAACATGCAGTTT
Organism: Ramphastos sulfuratus; assembly: GCA_013399055.1. Taxonomy (NCBI): domain Eukaryota; kingdom Metazoa; phylum Chordata; class Aves; order Piciformes; family Ramphastidae; genus Ramphastos; species Ramphastos sulfuratus. The sequence continues at coordinate 757,388 of WBNM01018169.1, read as the reverse complement.
CAGGCAAGTCTTGCACTTCTAAACACACTCCAGTGCTGATTAGCTCTTCATCAGATCATCAATACAGAGGAGCTTTTCCACGGTTCTTCACCCATGAACATTTCCTAGCTGACCAGCAGGATTTCTGCCTTTTGTTCTTTGATGAACTCCATATGTTTTTATCCTAGCAGAACCTAATCAGACTATTAAAGTAACTTCAAGAGTTATTACCTCAGGCTTGTGTCAGTCTGAGGGCATCTGGTTGCACTACAGGCTGTGTTAGGCTGTAGTCAGCAGCAAAGAGCACTGCAAGAGAGCAGGAATTCAGGACTGCAGCCCCAAGGCTACCTCAACTTTATAAGCAGAGGCTGTGCCAGGCAAGAGGAAAGAAATTCCTATTCCTGCTAACAGCCCTTTAGCTACAACATATAATCTTGAGTACTTAGCTAACTATCCTTTATCTCCAACAAAAAGGTACTCCTTCCTATTTCCCTCTTTTGTGTTTGAACCTACCATTTTCTCTTAGTATTTTTTTTTCACCATGTTATAATCCGTTAACTTCATGTGCTTTGATCGTTCCACAGGGAATTTATTTTCTCTCTTCAAAGATCTCTTCTAGTGAGAGGATATTTTGCCTAGTCCATAGCTTCTGCTCCCTTCACGTGTCACAGCATGACTTCTTCTTTTTTTGTTTTTTTTAAACTTTTTTTAACATTTAAGAAATCAGATTTCAAATTAGAAGTGAGCCAGGCAAGTTTACTCCTGATGGCACAAGATCTGGCCTCTGATGAAAAATGTAAGACAGGTATTATGCACACACTGCTGGATCAAAATCACTCCATGAAAGGTTTTGCGAGGCAAAGTAGTTACAGGAGAGCAAAGAGAGTTACAAGTAGTCAGTTAGTCATAGATCAAAGATGAGAAGAGAGACAAAAAAGAAAGAGCAAGGCAGAGATGGTTATGGTTTACCCTAGTAACCGACTTCATGTGAGCCTCACTCAACCAGAATTGATTTCTTCCCACCAGCATCAGGTTATTACAACCAGTTGCTCCTCTGTTTTGCTCACCACTTAACTGATACTTAACCATCTTATATATCACCAAACACCAAGCACACTTGTAAGGGTTACAAAGAATCATGGATGGCAAAAGCCAGCATCCCCAGCCAAACAGTGAGTAATGATTGTTACAGGCTGGTTTATTTCCTAGGGCTTTGAGAAAAGAAAACTTCTTTTGAAGTGTCAGTTTCTGGAGTATTGTGAAGGAGATCCAATCTTTCACTAATTCAGTTCTGTGAGACAGATTTGGAGAACATCAGTGAAGGGAAGACATTCATTAAAGCTCCAGGAAAATCATAAGCGTGTAAGGGAACTACGTAAATAATTTTCCATCACTTAACACTACTCAGTTTAAATCAGGATGTTCCCTCTTGATTCCTACTGCCAGTTGTTAATTCTGAAGAAAAAAAAATATATATAAATCCATAAAGTATATACAACAGCTATATCTGGTTTAGTTTTCCAAAAAGATTTTAATTCTTCCTTGGTACACTTGTTGGTATTTAAATGGTGTAAATCCGTGCAGTGCTGCGGTTGCCAGTACCACTGCCTTTGAGACACAGAGGGGTAGTGTGATTGGTTTTAGCCTATTAGAACATTTAATCTATTTAAAAATCACTTTAAAAGCTGTCTTGCAGACAGGTGTTTTCAGAGGGAAATCTCTTATCCTCCTCTTCAAGCAGTTTTCAGTCTTACACATTCACTTTACTTTCAGATCACTTCCTGCTCATCAGATCCATGCTGCTGCTCTGCCCTGGAGTACCAGATGTGAGAGATCCAGAGTCTCTGCACCATTCATACAAACCTCTTGATTTCAGCTAACTGTATATGGCTAATACAAGACTGCTACTATATTCCAACAACCAGTTTGCTTCACTTGTATCTGTACTACAGACTGGGAACAAGAAGGAATGAGAAAGACGATGGATGTGTTCTCTTCTGCCTAGTATGGTACGGTACAGCTCACAGTCTTCAGCTGTTATGAACAGGACTATTTCCTCTGCAGTCAAAAGCTACACACTGTTCCTCTATGAAATGTACTCTGCTTCTCTGATGCTATAGGCAAATGACTGTTCAGTTGTCATTAAGCTTGCTCTAAAGAATGTAAGAAGATAAGCACCAACAGCACAAAAGCAAAGTAGTATCGGGAAGAAATGAGTACTCTTCAAGCCAAATTGGCTGAACTGGGACAACAGCCACCCAAGTAGACTGGAGATGAGGCCCCAAACCCAAGAGTCTGAATTCCAACATCCAATTTGTCAAACAACTTCTCCACTTTACGTAGTCTGAAAATCAAATACAACAAGTTGCCTATCCCCAAACAACTCATCTAATGCACGCATATGCAAAAAAACCCAGCTTGTCAGAATTTTATTTCTAAAGACATTAAAAAAAATAATTAAAGAGTTGTCAAGTAGAACATGCTTTGTATCATAACACTTTTGCACAGCACAGTCGAGCACACTGTACACATTTGCACAAAGCAGCTGTCATTGAAAACATTGGCAACTTGGAAAAAAAAAGTCTGCATGCTTCTAGGCAGAGGTGTTTGCTCCTGTGCTGAATATATTCTCACCCAGAAATCTCACACTTCTCATGGAGTATTAATATCTTCTCTCATAACCTTTGTGAGGTCAACTTACTTGTCTTTTTGGTCTCTGAGTTAAGTGTCCTGAGAATTTACCTGAATACGCTCAAGAGTAACTTCTACATAAAGTCTGTGTTGTATTGGGAAATACAAAATATACCACATTCTGTTAAAGTACAGCCTTCTTGAGAAGAACTCTATTTTAGTTATACAGTCGTGCTGGTCTGAGGATAGTTGTAATACTCCTAGCCCACATCAACAGTAATTATAAGGAATTCCTGGTTTCAAACAACCTCCATGACTTAGGCAGAGGTCTAGTAATAAAAGATAACTAAATGTTTCTGTTGTCACTGCCCCAAAATTTATTCAACCATTCCACTACAAAGGAAGGTCTTTCCCACAGGAAGTTAGGTTGAGAGCCCTCTGCCACTTGGAGCTGGAGTTGATGTTTGCCGGTTGGCAAATCTGTAATCAAACCACCTCAGAAGGGAAAAGTCTCAAATGCAGGCAGACAAGTCACATTCACCACCATGAAGTTGCAGGGAAAGACAGATTTTGAGGTAGACCATCTGCAGGTTAAAAAGGGACCACAGTGAAAGCAAGAGAAAACTGCATTTGGCATGTGAGTCACCGCCCAAGACACCTGGCTGCTGGAGACTGTTATGTGACTGTGCTGTCAAGAGACTGAATGTTGGCTCCACGCAGCAAGCTGCAAGTGTAAACATCTATATTTGCTTCCTCTCCCCCATACGCTCGCCGGGTTGCTCTCGCCTGTCTCTTACTCACAATACCTCACCACTCTTCATTTTCTATTCCAAATCCCAGAAGACAGGGGTTTTTTTTTAAGATATGAAGAATTCTCCATGAAACACCTTCCTTTGCTATTTACGTGCCTGTTCCAATAAGCAACCTGCATGGTAAGTTTCAAAGCGAAACAAAGACTTTAGAAATAAACATAAGTCTTGGAGAAAAATCCTTTCAACTAGGGGAATTTTGCAAATGATTGCATAGATCTACACACTGAAGCACAACCACTCTGGTCCAGACTGTGGGAACAGCTGCCTTCACTGTAAACCAGACTCAATCCTGAAGAGAAGCAATGCTAGAACAAATCTAGAGACAAGCATCATTGTCAAATAAAGAAACCAACCAATCGATCAAAAAAGTGCTGTTTTAAATCGCACATTTGGCTATTCGCTGATTAAGTTTTATTCAACGTTTTACACTATTTGAGGATCTTTCAGGTTCACTCATCAAAGTGTGTAACAATTCATTAGGAGTTACCTTCTGAACCATATTTTTTTTCCTACTTTTTTTTAACGTTTTCTTTCAAGTTACATGCAATGCTACTGCAGCTTCTCAGAGTGAAAGTACCTTGTACACAATGTACACAGAGGTACCTTGTACCTCTGAGCTGAGCCTAATCTGGAGCCAGTAGCTATGATGTCCCTGGGGATTAACCTCCTAAACAGCTATAACCTTTTGGACTCCTTTTCCCTTTGCTGGGTAAGCACTTGTAAGGGTCTTCAACACTAACAACAATTCAGTGCAATCAAGCTTAAGGCTTCTGCAGTTCTTGTTACACAAAGCACAGACTGGAAATCTCAGCACCACTTATTGACTGGCAGTGCACAGTATTTCTGTGCAAGGGTATTTCTGAAAGAAGAGCTCTCCTCTCTGGGTACAATGCTCCCTTTCCCAAGGTGCAGTCCCACTCCTGATTCATCCACATGTATATCTGACCTGTCAAGCTCTTCCCTCCACCCAAATATAGAGAGTGTTTGGTGCAGTAATTCTTCTGTTTTAGTCTAAGCCAAAGTGTCTTCTTTCAGCATAACAAACTTGACCATTCAGACTGCTCATGGAATAGGAAGGGCTGGGAGTGGAGGATTAGGACTGAAAATGGGCTTTATTTCTAAAGCTGTGGTGGTGAAGGAGATCCCCAGCAAAGGGCTATGTGAGAGTCAGAAACAAATCAAAAATGTTAAGTGACTTGAAATATTTTTGTATTTATATCATCTAGTAAACAAAGTTGCTGACAAATGTCACTGTGTGATCTTCATATATGTGTGGGAGACAATATGACAGCTGTCAGGGAATGACTGTACAGCTCCTTGCTGGAAAGAAGTCATCAAACATTTCAGAAGCAGACTTTACAGCCTAGTAGAATCTCTACTAAACACTTGAGATATCCAGACTGTTGACTGCTTCCAGGAAGACATCTGCTGATTCATCCTGGCAGCACCCACTCTCAAGCTGAGCTCTCCACAGATCCCAATCAGCAGAAAGGCTCTCAACCACAACACTGACACCAACTCAGAGAATTTTGCCTAAAGATTCCTGGGCAAATGGGCTACAAGTCATCATCAAACCTCAGTCAGCCTTTGAAGCGTAGGAAGCAACCAGATACCTCTGGAAGAACTGTTTTGTCACTCAGTGCACTGATCAAAAACAAACAAAGCTGTATCTGTACACAACTGTCCTCTGCAAATGCAACTTCTTGACCAGAACTGGTCCTAGCAAACCAGGCCTGCAGCATCCACTACTCTCACCCTACACAAGGGGTACAAGGTCATTCTGCCAGAATTAGCTTAGTGACGTTCAGTCTGATGCCTACTTAGAAATCTTTGCATTTGCACTGACAGACATCTCCAATTATCTTGTGGTAACTGTTTTGTAAGATTGGATCACACTGGGGGTGTTCAGCAGCACAAAAAACCATACCGATCGGTTTAGCTGCTGGCTGGTGGCACAAAGTGCTCCCTGCCTTTCAGTGTTAGACAGCAACTGGTTTTGCTGCTATTGATTGAAGTTCTTTGCTTTCCTTTCCCCTATGCCCACTTGAATTGTCACCATAAGGGACAGCTGTTGGGTGCAGCTATTCTGTCTGTGCTCACACTGGAAATGGATGCTACTGGAGACATATCAAGGAAAGAGAAGGGGGATCCATTTTCTGTCAGAGCTATCAGCAACCCTAGCTGCAGTTCAGGAAGCCTTCCCATAGATCAATGTAAGAGTGTGTGTGAGAGAGAAAGGAAAAGAGACTTTGGTCTCTTTTTTTTCCAGTGTTGTTCAGGATCCTCAATAGCAATATGAAATGTCTGGTCTTGGCATTCCCCTCAAAATTCAAAAGTAACAGACAAAATTCTATCCCATGTGATATTCTGTGCCAACAGCTGGTGGATAACAGCAGATCAGGTTTATGCTTTCAAGCAGCAGTGCCCTTTGCCTTACTGCAGCACACTGTAATTAAGGCCCTGAGTAGGGCCAGATTCACTAGCATGATAAAGAGCAGCTATTTTTGTATGTGAATTCAAATGAACAAATGTAATTTCTAAACATTAACCTCCTGAAGAAGATAACAAGTGGGTCTAGGGATAATTAATGGTTTTGATAGTTTCTAGGAAGGCTTTACCAGGACCCATATATTTCTGAAATGCTGTGGCACATTGCCTGACTCAAGACCTATGTCTAAAGGGACAACTAGTGCAATACAACAACCCCCACCTCCCAGAGCAGCACTCCAGCCTCTCCGTGGGTGCAAAGGAGACACTGAGAAGTCTACAGAGCCAGTTCCCAAGTCCTTTCCTTCACAGATCCACACTTGCTCTTCCATACATGTTTCAGCAGAGCCAATCACTCCATGTACACAGCTCTTTCAAGGTTCGGAGCTCAACCGCAGCAAGAAGTGCAGTTCACAAGGCTCTCTGAGAAAGCTCACTCCTCACCACTTCTCCAAGGGTACATGAAATCTAGTCTGAGGAAGGAGATTTTGACAGGCAGGGAAGGTGCTGGTTTAAGGGTCTGCCCTGCTTCTGACAGCCCAAAACCAAGAGGTCCCTGATGGGAGTATGGATAGAAGGAACACTTTCTGCCACAGTACCCATAGAGCTCCTGTATCTCTCCACAGTCAAGGCTCTGCCTCTGCAGCTGTGCTCTGAGGCAACACAGTCCTTTGAGCTAATTCAACAGCCACCACCTTGCTACATAACCCAGGGATGAAACCCACTGTTTCCAGAAGTTACAAACTGAGCTGCAAAAGCCTCAGCTCTGTAGTAGCAGGTCACAACTCCTATCTTGGTCAGCACAGTGCTCCCTAGTAACCTTGCCTACTACCGGCAATTCCTACCTCATCCAGCCTGCCGCATGTGACAGTGCGATTTGCTTCTTCTCTGTTATGGATCTGGACACTCTAACTTAATATAAGCATGTATGATTTTATTAAAATGTGCACTCTGCACTACTGAGACAACATTTACAGGGGAACAGAACAGTAGCTTTTTCCAAGGACCAAGCTATTGCCAAGTGTGGTACAGAGAGACGGAGCAGAACCAAGCTAGAGAATATTGCACTGAATATGAAAGGTAAGAAAGCTGCTTGCAAGCAACCTGGGATTTGTTCTCTGTGGGAGGATTATGAACTCTTGCATTCAAGCCAAATTTAATATTGTGTTCCAGTGATCTGCATGTTTAATATCTTTTACACTCCCACATTTCCTCCCTCCCCAAATACCATGTTTCCCCCTTCTATTCCAGGTATTTTTGTGGCATTGAATACCAACGGGTTAAAGATAAAAGTCCTACCAAGTTACAGACAAAAACTCAAATTCAAAAACTCAAATTCAAAAATGTTTGGGAAACAACAAAATGTTTAATTATCTCCAGCAGATTTAATTTTGACTGACCTTTTGAAACAGAATCACAGAAGTGCTGAGGTTGAAAGGACCCTCTGGACACCTAGTCCAACCCCCTGCTCAGAATAGGCCCCACAAGATGAAATTGCTCAGGACATCATAAAGTCATATTTTTTAACATCCCCAAAAACACTTCGAAAAACATCTCTTCTGAACACATGCACTACAGTCCTTTAAGAAGTTATTTCAAACCATTTTGCAGCTTGATGGCAAAGAAGTGTTTTGACAAGTTTGCAACATAACACATTTTCCCACACCCAGAATGGGAAATAAGAAAAACCTTTTCCCTACAATGACTGCATTTTTAATACTGTTCAATTTCCTTTTCCAATTAAAATTTTTGAAGTTCAATATATAAATTCCCATCTGGATCTGGTGTGAACATCTTAAAAGAAAATCAGCATCTATCCAGTGCCAGGCACCAACATCACTTCAGTACAACACTTACCACTATTTCTGCTCTTCAGCTCTTTTCTAGACTATATAAGGAGTTTTGTAAACTCTGGAATATTCTTGATATCCATCAGTTCTGTCTCTGCCCCCAGCTTCTTGCAAAGGCTGTCTCAATTCTGCATGGTATCAACATGTTTCATAGTAATAAAAAAATTCAGTGAAGTTCACAGCACTGATTCCTCACAAGCACAAACTGTCAGCTCTTTGGTGCTTTCAAAACACAAGCAAACTACTACTCTGATGTATAAATATGTGGTGACAGCACCTGAGTGCAGTACGTTTACTGATTTGCATCTAGAGAGCACTGCAATAAATGAGAACGTACCTTGAAACAAAACCAAAACTCAAACAAAACCACAATTCCTAAAACAGTGTGTTTGATCATCTAATAGGTCATCATAGCAGAATTTCTATTTTCTGAAAGATTTCTCTTTTGACTCTGTGATATTGGGTCCAGCAGGTATAAATTAAGAATTAATTAAATTGTCTACTCGTTTAATCTGAAAGAGATGATTTTTTTCTACGTATTTCACATTGAATTTTGCATCTGAAGCGATCAAGTAATTCAGATCATTTGGTCAGGAACCTCTATTCTAATTATTTCACCCAGCAGAGAAGCTACAACATAACTGCAGCTGACAAAATACTTCCTTGCAAATGTACAGACAGATCTATTTCAGTGAGTTACCACTTTACACAGAAAAACATAAGGTTGTCATTACTGAGCAGTTACAAAAAAAACCCAAAAAACACCTTGCAATTACTTGATGGTTGTTCAGTGGAAAATGGAAAGGAGTTTAGAAGGTCCAAGTACAGACATCAGGGAAATAGGAATTGCATCATTAAAAAACACCAGCCCAGTTAATTGTTGGTAATGGCTACAAATAATGACAGCAGAGAGTACTGAATGACGTAGGTGAGAGGATATTCTCTAATTCGTAATTGCCTCAAATGAGCAGTTCAGTCAATTTGAACTTATTTGGGACAATCTGTACTGCTCGTTCCAGAGCACCATAAACATTTGGCTAAAGCTGTCAGTGAGAACCTTCCAGGCCTTCCTCGTCCTACAAATGACATCAGAAAGGCAGTGGAAGGAGAACAGGTTTAAAACATTGCTCTCCTCTCTTGGACTATGCCTGTTCACCCTGGGAGCATCCTGTACACACACATGCACACAAACGCAGGTGCGTCTGGTGCTATACAGCCTAATTACTCTTGTTTCAGGAAGGTGTTAATTATGTAAACAGCATCTAAAAAAAGGGAAATGCTCCATTGGCACATCTATTCAGCTTCCACTACAGCCATTTCAAGTGTCCTGTAAGTCACTCCACAGATGGAACTGTCTATGTCAAATGCCTGGCAGTTAACAGGAAAAAAATATGGCCGAAGCATAGCAGATAGAATGAGTGCTAAGTCACAAGGAAAGATATTTGGGTTTCATCCACCTCATAGCAGCCTGTTTTGAAAAATGCTTATCATGACACATTCACTTTATCTGCACTTGTTCCCATTCTGGGATTATTTTCTTAACTGAGGTCTTCAAGGCAACACTTAGTTTGATCCCTACACTTTCAAACACTCATCATTTAAATATCCAAAAGACCTACTTGGGCCACCATTATTTCAAATGGCAAGTGAGTGTATCAGAAATAACAATGTGAGCTGAAAACATTTCTAATGCAATACATGAAGAAGATCCCTGCCCGCATGATGCCACAAAAAAAAAAACCAAACAAAAAAAACCAACCACCAACCAAAAACCAAAAAACCACCAGGGGAAGCAAACAATGAACAAAGCACATCATCACTCTGCTGATGTGTCAAGCAAAGCCCTTACTTCTAATACCCTTATTTCAAGGCTCTTACTTAGAGCAAAAAGCCTTAGAAGCAGCAAAAGCAGCAAACAAAGGTCAGAATAGAACCATACTGAATATGGTGTCCTTTCCTCTTCTCAGCATCCTCTTCCCATGCACATAGTCTTGTTTGCTCCACTGAGTACAGCCTGGTTAATTTCACTACAAGCTCCACTACACCCCCTGAATAAGAATACACTCCCACATAGCTATGCTTGTGTGAACCACTATTACAAGTCCCTAGAGGGTGAAAAAAATTCAGAAAATGTCAAGACTGAATCTAGCTTCTTTGGGTCTAAGGCAGCTGGCTACCAGATGTAAAACCCTGGAAAACTTCAGTGGACTCAAATCTTCCTGCCACTGTGGGTTTCCAGAGCTCTTTTGGAATGTATTTCTAAGGGAAGTACACTTACCAGCATGGAACAGCTGCATCACTTAGAAAATTCACCTCTCCGTTCCATGCTGGTTCTAGTTTCCTAAGACTGGCTGTACGCACTTTTGTAAGCCATGAAAGTCCCTAAAAGCAGTGGGTCAGCACTGTGTAAAGAACAGTACTCAATCTATTTATCTCTGCTAAGCAGTACAGCAGAAGGGCAGAGTAAAGAGAGTTTGCCGAGTTTCATAAAATTACCCCCACAAAAGGAGGACTAAGTACAGCTCTGCTAACAGCAGGAGACCATAGCCACGCCACTCTTTTCAGAGAAACTGAATTCAACAGAACAGACTCATGACAATTGGTGGAATCACGTGAATCTCATCCATCCCCACCAGGATGTTCTTCTTGCTGCTCTAAAACAGGCAGAAGGATTTTTTTTCTTCTTTTAAAAGAAAGTTTTGACTGCTACCCCAGGAATGAGATAGAGCGAAGCAATTCCGCCCCAGGGAGAGACAAGTGCTCTGCTTGTCTCACAAAAGTTGTACCCTGCAATAGAGCACATTTGTATTGGGTTAATGTAATCAAAGGCACCCTGCTGTCTGGTCACTGACCTAGCTGTAAACAACAGATGCCATGAGCTTCCATTATATATACCCTTGTTTGTTGCTTCTAAAGCTCTGTTATGTAGAGCTATTTGAGATGTGACCATTGTAAAAGAAACAAAACCATACACTTAGTCTGTTTTGCAGAGAGAAACAAAGCCTGTAAGCACCTCAGCCTTTGAGTGACATTTTCTTCTCATCTTCCTTCACTCCTCCTCCCAAGTTCAATAGGTTTGTATGCTCTTCCTTACACCTGTAATAATCTTCCCAGCTGCACAGCCATGGTCCAAGCCTTCCCTGTTCTTGTGTTAGATCCTTATATTCTCCTTTCATTCAACCTCATGCTGCAGCTTCCTCTTCTCTGCCTACACCAAGGTGAAAGATGTCTGTTACCTGAAGGCATCTTATCTGGATTGTACCCACTGCCTTAGAGACCACTGGGACTGATTCCCACCTGATGCAAATCACTGCCGGCCTGCTGAGGTGATACCCAATCATGAATCACAGAGAAGATGGTAAGGAACGCTCTTCTCTGATTTCCAATACAAGAGTAAGATTTGACAGACTCTCCTGCTAGGTGAAAACCAACAGGAAGTGTCTTTCACACTCTGCATGGTCTAGCTGTGGAGCTCCTTGCCACAAGAGCAGCTGGACACCTTCCTGAAAGAACAACAAAACCCACTGGGAGTCATGAAATGCAAAGACACTCCTTGGGTTCAGACACATCCTGAGCCTTAAATTACTGGAAACCAGGAAAGTATTCTGGGAATGCCACTGCCTATCAGCTGTTTTTGTGTCATCTTCCCTAACCATTCCCTGCAAGGTGCTTTAGGGGACAGCACATCAGTGTAGATGGAGCTGCCATCTGACCTAGTGAAGCAGCTCTTTACTGGCTCTTGTTCACAGCAGCTGAAGACACACATCTGTATAGGCATACGGGAAGAGTCTGTCTGCAACACTCCACAGGTGTAACTGCAGAGGTATTCACAGTGTATATGCTGCTCATTAGTAATCAGCTCTTATTGTCCAGTGAACTACAACCTGTTTGCGGCTGCTGCTGCAAGTCAGTAGCTGATACACATTTATCTCTGTTGTTTGTCAGTAACTCAGAAGTTACTGGGACATGATATTTGTGCAGATGTTCAGAAGAAAAGTTTTCATTACAATATCTGTCAATGAACTACAAGTCAGTTTACACTGCCAGTGACAAGCTGCTTATTTGTCTTAGCTTTGTTTTGGTTATCAAACTGAAAGTCTATATTGCCAAAACAGACAAATATTGCTTTCCCTTTTTCTTCTAATCATTGTCAGAAGTCTGACTCAAGTCCTCTACAGAAGAAGTATGACCGAGTTATATTAGCATCACTCATTCTGCTGCTTCTACAAATCGGGTTGGACTCAATGATTTCTGTGTCTCTTCCAACCCCTAACATCCTGTGATCCTGTGACACCTATATACGCCAAGACTGAAATACATACAGGTTAAGTCAGTCAAACATCATCCAAGTTATTGCTTTGTGTCCAAAGAGCTTAGATTGTATAATACTGCAGCAGCAAGCTCTTGTATCTATCACTGAAGAACAGCTCACATGCAAAGAGAAGTATTTGATGTCATCGTCTGGCTCCTGACATAAGCACAGCTAGGCAACAAACACAAACTGGCTTTTGCTAGATGGACTTCAGCATTTACATAAAGAGTCTTCTTTTAGATAGTTTTTGGTGGTTGGGATTATTTTAATTTTTATTTTATTTCAAAGGGTTCTCTGCTTTGAAAGCATTTTAGATAACATGGACAAAAGCTTGTGGCCTGAGATACTATATAGGAAATGGCAATAAAGAAAAGAACTGGCATTTCAGAATATGTGATTATACTCTTGTTTGAAAACCTCTCATGAAGAACAGTTGGTTATCGGAAAACTTTTAGAAGTAATTTAATCACAGATTGCCAGGACACTTCCCATGCCTCATCTTCTCTGAATCAACCAAGCTCCAGCTCTCCCAAGATCACCCAATGTCAGCAGATATTTTCTCCCAAACAGTCACTCACACGTGGTATATAAGACATCTTCTCTGGCTGTCCCCTAGGAGTCACTGGGAATGAGCAATGAATTCAGATGACAGGAAATTATGCATTTAGCTGCCTGAATTCTTTTGTGAATGAACAGGGGTATGAACAATTCCTACTTACCTCAGCACACTTCTGGTGTTAGAATTGACTCTAGGGGTTTCACCACTGCCTAGCAGAGATGTTAATGCTTTCATTAATTCTGAATGTAAAGAGTTGGAAGAGATATTTGAAGAGATGCAAACAAAAAGGAACAGATTACTATCAAGCACTGCTAACGGGAAGCCATCGGTACTGAAGGTGGTGAGACTGAATTGATCAGACAGCTAATGCTTGAGAGAGAACATTTCATTAAGCACTGAAAATAAACAGGACCCAGGATAAACAGGATCAGCAGCACTGAGTGACTCAGGCTATCACACAATCGTGACTTGAACCTGTTGAGGATCTTGGCTCAGCATTTCCTTTCGAGTATCAAGCCGAGTGAGAAACGTGTCAATAACGCTCTCCACTGCTGCCTGGCAGCTGGATAAACACCAGGGAGAGCCCCACCGAAGTGCTCGCAGGTTCATCGCAGCAGCAGAGGGTTCAGACTTCGATGCCGCTTGTTACAGACTCGGGCTGGTTGAACTACACACGCCAAGCCCCACGCCCTGGAAAGCCTTGCTCAGAGCCTGCAGCCGCTCAGGTGCCATCCACAAGAGACACAGCACCTTCAGACATCTTATTCCCGTGTCCATCCCTCCACCCCACCTGCTCATCCCGCCGCCCATCTCACAGGCACCGCACCGGCACCGGACCTCGAAAGTGAATCCCTTTCGGCTGCCGAAGCAACAGGGTAAAGGCAGGGCTCCTCCCAACTCCGCAGAGCAACTCTCCCATCCCCACGGTGGCCGCCGGCGTCCCGCAGGAGCGCCTGTGCGGGGCCGGGCGGAGAGCGGGGGGCCGCGGGGCCGGGCCGCCCCGGTACTCACATGGTGCGGAGCGAGCGGGTGCCGAGCGGCTCAGGAGCGGCTGCAGAGCGGCTCAGGGGCGGCTGCCTTCCCTCCCTCTCCAGCAAAGATGGCTTTCCGCTCGGCTCTGCTGCAAGCAGTCTCCTAGTGCTGTAGGCACTGTTGCTGAGATAGGAGGGGTAGGCACCCGCTACTGAGCATGCCTGTGCCTCACATCACAGCCTAGCAAGTAGGGGAAGGCACAGAGGTACCCCCTCCCCACCCTCACGCCAGGCAAGAGAAAGTCCTAGAGCGACTCACGCCAAGGGAGCCTTTCGCTCCTGCCCTCATCTCGCCTCCTCCCGTGCATGAGGAAACGTCTGCGCGGGGTGTGGTCACCAGAGCTTAGCTCCTTCCAGCCAGGCTTGGGGCCGTTACCTAGATGAAAACCTTTGTGTGCTTCTGCAAACGCCTGCTTTCTCCCTCTCCTCTCTAGCAAGGAAGGGGAAAGAAAAAAAAATTTGAAAAGGAAAATAAAAAATAGGAAAATCACGAGACATATTGCAATTCAGTCTGTGCCACCACACCGTGGGTGAGCACTCATGAATGAAAAACAGCAAGTTGTCAGGAGTGTAATTCCTGCACATAACACCGAGCAAGTCAAAGGCAGAGAAGCTGCTAGGTCAGCTATGGCTTCTTACACGATTGTGTGTCTCAGGTGAAATATAGCCATTGCCAAGTCTTCACGCTTCTGGGTTTGACCACTTGCAGTCTTCACCTCACACTCAGCCTAGATCCAGGCATTCAATCTCCCCCTTGAAAGCCCCTTTTTAGTGTTAGCACTTCTTTGGTACACTTTCTGTCCTTGTACAGAACAGAATTTCTTCTGAAGCACAGCGCACTCCTTTGCACTTAAACCAAGGCCATGACATACTGCAAACAGAGGCCAAGAAAGTAGGAAGGCTACACAGAGGTTTTCAAGAAGTGGCAGCTTAGTATTGCTGTTAGCTTGTTCTGTTTTACTTACCAAAAGATGCTACACTGCCTTCACTAACTTTCCACCAATTTTAGTGGCAGCTAGCACAATCCTTTACCAGGTATTTAGCCAAGCAAGGCAAAGGCTTAACCAGAAAACAGAAAAGCTTTTATAAGACTCTAGACTTCAGATCTTGGGGTGCTTGCTAGGGATAAATTGCATTGGTGCCGTTAGATCAGATCTGTGTTTTCTGCAGGTGGAAGACAAAAAAAAAAGAAACCCAGAACTGTTCCTCAAAGCAACAGGCAAAGGTGCCAGAGTTGAGCGATGCCCAGACATGAGGACACTAATTTATTGCCTATATCCAGGCCCAAATTCTGATTGAGATGCAAGCCTTCAGCTGTCAGCTCTAAAGGGGAGCCAGCATCTTGGGAACAGTGGAACACCTCAAAGCAACTTAGTCACAGGAACCCCTCTACCTTCTCCCATCTGCGCCTGAGAGCTTGCTTACTGTGTTAAGGATTCATCATGCCCACTGTCACTGGAGGGTGAATCTGTCTCTTCTACTGAAGCTAATTATATGCTCAGTTAGGGCATCACTTTGAACCTTCGTTTTCTACATCTGACCACATATTGCACTCATAACACTTCTCCTGATGGAAGCAAAAGCCACTTCAGACTTGCTTTTCTCTGTGAAAAACTAGAGCTTCAACCAGCTTGACATGACAACCAGGACATTCCTGATCAGTTTTACACATCCACAAGACCATTTAGCTAAGCACTTTTCATCTGGAATTCCTCAACAGCTCTTTCCTTCCGAGGGCAGTTTACCTTTCAGATATCCTAAACAAAGATGTTTGTACAGCAACCCTGCAGCATACAGCCACACCAATACCCACGCATAGACTTAAGCCAAATATTGTGACCACCTGTTACCAAGTGCATTTATCTTCATCATTCTCAGTCCCAAAACACATTTTAATACTGAGGAAGTGAAAAGTCATACCTGGCTAGTGTGGGCAGAAGCTCCTTCCACAGAAGGACTCTCTATCTTGACCATCTTGCCTTTCTGTGGTATTACTTCATGACTCTACCATATGGAGAATGGAAGAAGTAACTTGATGATAGACCAAAACTCAAAAAAACCATACAACCAAAATACAAACAATCAACCAAAACCCAAGAAATCCCAACCAACCAGCCAAAACAAAATACCAAACAAACAGGAAAACTTCAAAACCAGAACAAAACAAAACCAACCCCAAAACATTCTGGAAACCCCCAAACTCAACATGAAATACTTTTAATGTACAAACTACCCAGAGCACATGATGCAGTGTCAATGCTGACTTCATGACAGCTTTATCCTGACTGAAGAAGAACTGAAAAGCTCACACAAGCACCAAGGTAAGATGGCAGAGAGGCATTGTGTACTTCAGCAGAGGCATGTCAGTGTAAGGGATCATGTTTCCGACACCATGAACATAGTGCGCAATGAGTGTACATGGCCATAGCTTTTCCTGATCTGACACAGGATACCTCTCAAAATCAAGTTAAGTAACATCATCTTTAGACTATGGCTTTGCTTGCTAAAGAATCTTCTACCAGCCAGTGAAGGCATCACCATTCCAACCCAAGAAGAAAATCCACAGCTAAGCAAGGAGACATTTTCCTTGGCATTCCCTTGGTGTCAGCTTGCCATGAAAGTCTGCCAAAGCCTTTGGTGTAAGAAGAAGTGCAGAGACACCCTGTGGTGGCAAAAATAATAAGAATTCGTTCAAACATCTTCGGTTTTGTTTAATTAAGAGACAAAACTGGATCAGAAAAGCTGCATCCTGGGGACACAGAAATCTTTCCCAAGTTGCTAATGATGTAATTTCCTCTCTTCAGACCTCTTTTCCTATCT
Source organism: Ramphastos sulfuratus (assembly GCA_013399055.1). NCBI lineage: Eukaryota > Metazoa > Chordata > Aves > Piciformes > Ramphastidae > Ramphastos > Ramphastos sulfuratus. The sequence goes on along the minus strand of WBNM01018169.1, from coordinate 740,907 downwards.
GGCATCTTTTGCTTTGTGTATTTGCATGAGAGTTCCCACCACAAAACTTCTACCTCTTGTTCTGTTTGGTTCTTTTACCTCAGGGGATATTTGCTGGGTCAGGGATGCTCTATGCTGCTGTAATTGCAGGGCTGGCTGTGGGCATGCTCCGTTTCTGGAAAATACCTACCCTGCATCCTGCCAGAGCAGGGTAGGGAAAACTATCAGTCTCATTTGTAAACCATTACTTGGTTCTTGTTGTGGTTTTTCATTTGACATTTCTGTTTGTTTCTTTGATTGTTTGTTGGTTTGGGCATTTTGGGTTGGGTGGTTTTTGTTGGGGTTTTTGTTTGGTTGGTTATGTGCGTGTGGGTTTTTTTGTTGTTTTTGTTTGGGGGTTGTATTTTGTTTTGTTTTGTGGAGTTTTGTTTTGGAATTTTTTATGTGTGTGTGTGTGTTCACAAAATCAGAGTTGTCAGGGTTGGAAGGGACCTCAAAGATCATCCAGTTCCAGCTGCTCTACCACGGGCAGGGACACCTCACACTAGACCAGGTTGCTCAGAGCCCCATCAAGCCTGGCCTTGAAAAATTTCCAGGGATGGGGCTTCCACCACCTCCCTGGGCAACCTGTTCCAGTGTCTCACCACCCTCATGGTGAAGAACTTCTTCCTAACCTCCAATATGAATCTACTCACTTCTAGTTTTGCTCCATTCCCTCTAGTTCTATCACTACCTGACATCCTAAAAAGTCCCTCACCAGCTTTCCTGTAGGCCCCTTTCAGATACTGGAAGGCCACAATAAGGTCCCATAGAACCTTCTATTTTCCAGACTGGATAACCCCAACTCTGTCTGTTGTTTTGTTGGGTTTGGGGTTTTTTTAATCCATCCTGAAATCATGATGGCAGTTACAGAGGAACCAATACAGTCAACAGCAAGGATCACTACAAAGCAGTTTTGACATCTGAAGTCTCTCAGATGCTAGATTGTGCTTATAATTAACTAGAGACAACTTACAGGTACAACTAGATGATCTCCTCTGAAGGCAGTGCATTTTCTCCCAGAGCTACACATAGGATTCTCATTCTAAAGAGTTGTATGTAGTCTGTAGGTTTATAGACTGACAACATAATAAAGTAAATCTCAGGACTAGCCACTAACATTGTTTACTTTGGCTCACAAATGAACAAACAAACCCCACCATAGCTGTTGCTAAATAAGAAACCAATTAATTGGTGCATTGAAAGCAATGGTGGTCAAGGCTCAGAAGATTTAAGCAGAGAAGAAAAACAAGGCAAAGGAATCACTTGTTCAGACACTTAGTATTCAAACCTTCTGATCTGGCAACACGTTTAAACATACAGTTAAAGCATAGGAATTATTTCTACATCATTAGAATGAGTTATAGTGGAAACAGCATAGCCAGACAACTTCATCTTTAAAAGAAGATAAATTAAATATCATGCAGTATGTCGGGGGGGTTTGTTTGCTTTGTTGTTGTTTTAAATTACTAAAAGGTTTTAGAAGAGGCCTCTTCACTGGATCTTCAATTCTTTGTCACCAATTTTCACACACTTAGATCTGTACTTTTAATGTTACCTTTTCCACTCTTGGTCTTTTAGACAAGTGGAATTAGTACTGAAAGGTCCTGCTGTGAGAAGCGTTTGAAGCTCACTTCTCAGAGGTGAGGTAGGTCCCTCCCTCCCAGCTGCTGACTTTATTAGCCACGGATTGGTCTGTTCTGCAAAGCTTCACCTCAGCACCACTGTGTGCACAAAATGGGTCTTGAATTTGCAGAGTGCTTCGTAACAAATTAAAAGGGAGTCGGTAATTTTGAGATTATTTTTCCTTCATTCACAGTTTTTCTTCATTTCTTAATAGCACAGTAATTCTTTAGTGACATACAGGTCCACAAAATGTTTGCCATTTCTTTCATAGTCTTTTCTGCCATTTCTATGAGAGAAACAGATGCAGCTTACCTAGGTTCTCTTAGAAAGCTTGGAGCGTGTCATTCTTTGCTCCTCTCTATAGTTTCTTCTTAGTGTGTGTTAATGTATAATTATAATAATTATATATCTCTATATATAATATAATAATACAAGCATCATAATAATATCATAATAATAATATAAGCATCATGAAAATTATAATAATAGTTAGAGCACCATGAAAAACTGTTTCAGGGGGTGATTCTGCAAAGAATTTGCACAGTGAATTCCTGCTGCCTGTGTCTATCCTACTGTAAGAACTAGTTAAGGAAAAGTGCCCTTAACAGGCTGGGTTAGTGGAGGAAGAGAGGAGTGGTGAAATCAGTTGTCAATTTTGGTTTTCAGCCTACAACCTTTGTATGACTTATTCTAGATGAGTCGTGGAAAATATTTTGAACAAGTAGGAAAAGACAAGTGCTTCCAATCATAAGGAGGGCTGAACATGACCCTCCAAGCCAAGCAACCAAAAGTTAATGCAATTATCAAGTATCAAATGTAGAGCAGAGAGACTAATTCAATCAGAGAGGCCAAAGGGATAATTCTTGGAGACAAAGCAACGCAACACAGAAATGCAGATTGATCAACTGCTTTGTCAGAAAGAAAAAAAAAAAAAAAAGGAAACGATTTCCAATCCTTAACTAAAATTTCCTGTTGGATCTTCATCTTTTCAGGGTTCTGGTTTTCCATTTGCACTGTTTATTCCATCTCACATTTGTCTCACTGCTTCTGCTCTCTGCGCAAAACTGTTTCATTGGCTCCTGCTTCTTTCCTTTTATCAGAGGAGCCGCCTCCTCTCTTGGTTTTCAGCAACTAGCCTGATCATGAAAGAGAGCACATAAAGGGAAATATTTATTATATTTCATGTCCAGGTCTACTTTTTACAATTTTGTGGAGTAGTGGTTGAGTAAGCATACCCAGTCTCCTCGTATCTGCAGGATTTTTCAAAGCGGGTATTTGCTCCATCTGATGGAAAAGCAGCTGCTCGCTGATCTCGACTGAACCTTCCATGTAACCAGGTTTGTAGAGTAACCAGACCAGACTTCACCAGTTGCAATGCAACAAGAGAGAGAGCTTTCAAAAAGCTACTCAGACTTCTGCTCTCATCTAAGCAGGTAGCGTCGTTATGGCAGACAAAATGAGCTGGCACAAAGGAAAGAAGGAACTTGCAGAAGAAAGCACTGGAGATGGGAAGCACAGCTGAAAAAAGCGAGAGCGACTATTTAGGAAGAGATTTTCTGGACTGAGCCTCTTCTCTGGGCCTACTAAGAATAAACTGTAAGTACATCCCAGATTATATTTTGTATACATTTGTAACCAAGAAATTTTGTGAGCACTGCCAGAGCACCTTTTACAGAGCCACAGACAACTCCTTTGTTCCCCTTGCTGTGTTAACTTTCACAAACAAGAGAGCAGTTATAGTCTAATTAAACAACTTGACCCAAACGTAGCAAGTCACTGACAGAAGTAGGTATAGAATGAAGATCTCCGAATCTTGTGTGCCTGTCTGTGTGCTTCTCTTACAACTGTTGCTCCCTCCCACCCAGCAAGAGAGATGTGGAGGGGCAGCAGCTCTGTTCCTCCACATATACACAAGTTCTGCTGGTTGCAACAACCTAGGACACTGTTTCTAGGAATAAGATTGCTGAAGGTTTTGTTGTACCAACATTCCTGCTCTAGGGTCTAACAGACAGTGGCAACTGATAGGCAACAGCCAAAATCACCAGTAACAAAGTCAGTGCTACTAAGTTCCTTGAATCAGAGCATAATTATTGCTTATATTCCTACAATAATGCCTTTATGCTTAGTACTTTTCAGATAGAAGGGGGGGAAGGACCAAGAAAAAAAGAATCAATTTTTTCTTTTTTTTTTCCAACCAAAGTAAGCAAAGAGGCAAAAAATTAGTTTGAGCTTCCTGCTTTGTACATTTGTTGGCTTTGAGCTGTTGTCATTGTTCTTAGGGGATTTGGGTTTTTGTAGTTGATCTTACTCTTCTGAGGTAAACCTAGTGTATGGATCATGCTAAAATCAGGAGTAGTTTCCAAAAACTGTCTTTCCTTGTCCATTGCAAGAGCTGTTTTCTAAACAGATCTCCTAAAAGAGTCTGTCTTTGATAATTACCACAAAATTACTGTCTTAGCAGGAAGTGCATGCAAGTCTCAGCAATTACTCAGCTAACTACATTAAGCTTGGTAGCCACAGCAGCTGGTTACAGACTCAACATAAGATTAAAATACACTAGCCAGAAATGATTCTCAGAGCCAGATTCTTCCCTTGGACTGATCCAACTCAGAACTAAACCCACGGGCTTTGCTTTGGGCTTTACCTTGCCACAGTGCTGAGGAACAAGATTGGGAGCAGTCAAACGTTCAAGTAGTTAGAGAATTACAGTTGTGAATTTTCTCTGTGGTCCATAATTTCACTGAAGTATGCACTTGGGAGGCAGCCAAGGGCAAGGTCTTGATACATACTTCTAAATGATGAACGTGGATTTTCCCCAGTTTGATCTAGAAAACCCAAACCCACTAATGTAGTGCTCTGCTCCTGTGGCACTTTCATATTAATAGAAAGGGAGTCAGTCCTTGGACCTTACTGAATACGTCTCCACAGACATGTCTCATGGCAGTGGCTTTTGAAACCATTCACATCATCAGGGCCTACAGAATATTCAGTGGGGTAGCCAAATCAGATCATGTCTGCAGTTCAGCTCTGATTCGTAAGCTCTTATAAGGTATTAGAAGAGACATATTAGACATATTGAAGAGGTTGTCTTCTGCCTCTGCTCTGCCCTGGTGAGGCTGCATCTGGAGTATTGTTTCCAGTTCCAGGTCCTTCAGTTCAAGGAGGACCTCAGCAAACTGCTTGATAAGAGTCCAGCACAGAGCCACAAAGACGATTAAGAGAGCAAAACATCTTCCTGATGTTTTGCTGAGACTGAGAGAGCTGGGGCTCTTTGGCTTGGAGAAGAGACTGAGGGCTCTCCTCAGTAATGTTTATAAATAGGCAAAGGGCGAGTGCCAGGAGGACAGAGCCAGGCTCTTCTCAGTGACATCCAATGACAGGCAACAGCTATGAGCTGGAGCATAGGAAGTTCCATGCCAATATAAGGAAAAAAAAATTCACTTTGATAGAGACAGAAGACTGGAACAGGCTGCCCAGAAAAATTGCAGAGTCTCCTCTAGAGACGTTCAAAACCTGCCTAGATGCCTTTCTGTGTGACTACATCTAGGTGATCCTGCTCTGGCAGGGAGGTTGAACCACATGATCTTTTGAGGTCTCTTCCAAACCCTAATAGTCAGTGATTCTGTAGGTTAGTTTTGAAGTAGTATTTCATACAAAATATGATGGTATGTAATTCAATCAAGAGTGCTTTTCTTTTAGCCCTTCCATTTCTATTCAAGGATAGGGCAATACAGGGCTTGTCTACTAGCCAGCATACTTATTAGTGCACGCAAGTGCAAGAACCTTTATGATCAGGCCTCCTAAGTGAGAAGTTTGTAATTTACAGAGCTGTACAAAATTTGTCTTCATGCAAACATGAGGCTTGCGATATGATCACCCACAGAAAAGCTGCACATTAAAGAAGTGAGCAGAAAACTCTTACCTAGCTAGCTGGTTCATGACTTTCTTTACATTTTTGTTAAAACAGTAACAATCCTTCTAGTAATTTTATGTTCTAAAATCAATGACTTGCCACTTGCATCACAGCAACAGAGCCAGACTCCCCTTTTTCTGTTTTCTACAGGTGACCACACAGTGCACCTGCTCCCAGGGTGTTACAGGTAAAGCCCCGGGAAGGATTCATAAATCACACATTAATCGCTTCTGCTGATCTTACATCTAAGAAGTGTATAGGCTAAACTTGTCACCTTTCTTTCTGGCTGTTCTAGCCCTCAGGGGAGAAGTCAGCTTTCTGAAGACAAGAGAAGATGTTTACACAGGAAGGGTTCCAAAAAGCTGAAGCCTGTGAGGGAGGAAATATGCTCTTTAAAGCAGCCACACTCCGGGAAAATGTGTTCGAAATGTGAAATCCTCGTCTGCCGCAAGTGTGAGACACTGCACTCAGAAAGCAGCTTCATTGCCCACAGCCTGCTTGATCACTATGACAGAGGAGACGACACCGGCTCCAGGAGGTTGACTGCAGAAAGTCAAATATGTAGAGATGATTAAAGATTCAATGTAGGTTCCTTCTCAGTACCCAGCTACATCCAAAATGCTAAAGCTTGGATCCATTCATGCTGACTGGATCTTGGTCTGCCCAGTCTGTGTGTAGCGCCAGCAGTTACAGTCCCACCATAGTTCATATGCACTATATGTAGCAGATGCACATTCACTCATCCGACTTGGCATGTAGGGGCTGAAGCTTCTCAGCTATTAAGAGCAGGGAACTGTTTCAGAAACACGATTTCAGTTTTCTCTTTCCTCTTAAGGAAACAAGAGTATCCCACTGAGCTGCAAAAGAGTATCAAATGCAGAACCATGGGTGCACTACACATCTGTAATGCCTGCACCTGTTTCAGTGTTGTTTGTGGTCTCGAATATTAAATTCCTTATTTATTTTTAAATTGACTCACACAGTTGTGCAATTTTATGGGGAAAGGGGCTTCCAAAGGCTATCCTGACCATAAAAATTGCACATCACATTCAAACTCCCTTCTAGAATTCTTATTACAAACTTTCAATTCCTAACTTAGAATCCAGCACTTCTCCTTAGAAGGAACAGCACAAGTGCTCTGAGTATGCAAGTCTCCTATGTAGCACAGCATCAAATTAAAGAAGCAGTTGAAGTTTAAGCATACGAGTGGATCCCACAGCTTGAGACATCCCTCTCCATTCTCTTCACTGTGCAGCAAACCACCAGGAGAGCAGCATAATGATGACTACCCAAATCAACTGTGGTGGGCAGTGGGTGGCATTAAGGTCTATGTGCACACAAGACTACTTACCTGTCTGGAATCCCCAAACATAGATTAAGGATGGGAATAGTCTGTGGAGCAGATTAGCCCAAGTCTAGCAGCCTGCACCGTTTCCTTATATGCCACATGGCACAATTCAATATGCAGGATGAATTCCTTGCTGTTTTGTAGGGAACAGGCTAAACAGTCTTCATCTCAGCCATTAATGTTAAGAGTTCTTTAGCCAAGCAGACAGAACACAGGCTGGGAAATCTGGCCCTGTACTTCATCACTCTGCTTTTCCTGAGATTCCAAGCCACAAGTCTCTGTCCTTCCTGCTTCCTTTTTGGAGCTGTTCCAATTTTGTTCCAATGTATGTATGGTAAGGGGACTAGAATCCAGTTGGTTGGTTTTTTCCCTGTCCTTAGGGATTACTTGTAACTGAGCTATGTCATCCATTCTTGTGTTCATTCCTCCAGCCACATGAAACAGTTCCAACGGGAGGAATTCAGAGCCATGTCTACAACATTCCCACACTCCAGAGTATTCTGAGCAATACCGCTCAGATCCATGCGGGATATATCAAGCAAACTCAATGCTCCTTATACAAAGAAGGTAAAAAGACAATTTCAGAAGGCAGAATTAGCTGCTTTACCTGTGTTGTACAGGTGGTCAGATCACAAACATGCATCCACAGAATACTTACAGGGCAAAGCCCACTAGTTAAGATATGGAGAATACCTTAGGCAGGAATGAGCCATCATCGGGTCCCTTTCTTCTTCCCAGACTTTAGTGGTTCTGGGTACTCTCACCAAGTGCCCAGAATTTCTGTCCAAATGTAGACTTTGAAAGTCAAGAATTAGTTGCACTACAAGGCCACTGTGTCGTGGGTTTAAAGAGCCGACAGAGTGAAGCTCTCAAACGAATTGGAGAAAAAACCAGAATTGTATTTGGAGAGAGTGTTACAGATAGAAGTTACAAAGCAGATACAGAATCCATAAGCAAATCCCCTGAATTTTCCCCAACCCAAAACTAAATCTATCATCCCCAGTGCTCCAATCCTCCCCCCGCCCATGCCTCCGCCATCCAAGAGGCCTAAGCACAGCCTCTGGAGGCCCCAACCAGGCCTATCCTTACATGTTTGTCCCGATAACGCAGCTCCTGCCCGATGCAAGGCTGGAGGGGGAGGAAAGGAGAACAAGCTGGCCTTGCCCTGAGCTTATGAAGAGATAGCAGAATTGTGGGATTGAATAACAAAATCTTCAAGTCCCTAGAGGACTATTTTAACCCTATAGTTCCCAACCTGGGACACACTGAAATCTGCTTCAGAGATCTTCTTGGTACTGCATATTCTGGAGACCATGTCTGCTCCTTCTGTGCTCTCAGGTTGATATGAAAAAGTCCCCAATGTCCCCGTGGAAACATCAGCAAATATAGCTCTGCTGGCTCTCCAGACCCTGAACTAATGGGTATTTTGCTGTGCTCTCCAAGTAAGTGACCCATGTGGACATCAGGTTATGCCTACTGCTCTCACAGAGGATGTCAGAGGAAGATTTTACATCGACACCAGCTAAACAAGTTTGCTAAGGAACAATTAATCCAGTTTTATGAGCAGACCTGCCAAAACCTGAAAGATCAGCAGCTCCTATGTCCATTTGATTTTATGATCTTACTGGGACTGATTTGCAAAGACATTCCAGTTACAGAAGCAATTTCACTACTAACCACATGCTCAGACTATACCACCCAACAATCAGTGGCAGACAGACATGCCTCAAACAAACCAGCTTTGCACTGGAAGCTATATTCAGCGTGGTATTTGGGTCAGGCCATGAAACAACTACCTGGGGCTTAGTGTGACTTTTCTCTTATGAGCCAAGCCAGAATGAGGCTCATCTGTCTATAAAACCCCCACGGCGAGATGTAAACTGTAAGGTCCAAGAGCAATGCAGCATCACCATCCCCTATGGCAGCATCTATTAACACTTGTTGTCCATCAGCACAGTTCTGCTGCCTCATCTCTCAGCAGTATTATGCCAGACAAGTCATTCTTGAAACAATTTTTAGAAAATTTGCCCCAAACTGGAATGCATTATCTGAGCACAAGATTTCAGTTTCAGATTTTAAAGCCAGCTCAGACATAATTATATTACTACTCTTTCATAATATATTGTAGTAATAGAAATACTGATTACATACTTGAAAGATTTAGGCTTGAAATAATTCCTAAAGAATAAAGCTATTACCACAGCCTGACATACTAATTATTAAGAGCCTGTAATATTTAATTATCTGATTTTAATAGCTCCAGGAGATTAGAGAGGAATATTGGGCTCTATTATATTAAGTATATAAATAGGCTCTGCAAAGGCATAAGCTAGGACATGAACAACTTAGCAATCAACACACCACTGTCAGTAAACCCAGTACAAGCACAAAAGGGAAAGGAAGCAGCTCCACTGGTGAGGGGAAAATCCATGGGGGCTCTTCCTTTGGAAATCAAAACAGGACAAGCAGGAGCTGTAACAGCAGCAGTTGTCATCATTTGTCACACATCAAATGACACAAGGTAAAGAAAGCAAACTCATACATTAGTCATGCAGTCGAAAGGAAAAACAGAATACATTAATCCAATGTACACACGACATATACCAAATTTCAGTTGTTTTTAAAGCAGCTGAGGTATCTTTTCCCCTGAAGACCCAGTGAAGACCTGGAGAAGCACAGTTGGTATAAAAAAAGTCATTTTTCCCAGTGGAAATGTGCAGATCAAAGTGGACTTGGAGAAAAGTAATTAACATGAAACCATCTGAAGTTGCTTTATACTGAAGTTGTAGCTCACAGTTCTTGTCTACATCTGCACAAAGCTACATCCTTTCCAAAGGTGACATTGCTACTCACTGTTACAAACAAAATCTTTAAGCTCTCCTACTATAACCTGGCCATTTGATGCCTTTCGAATTCTGCAGCCTCAAACAATGGCTCAGAACAAAGTATGAACCCACTCAGCCCAAATTAACTTATCATTTTAACACTACAGCTGGATATTGGGAAGCAAGCACAAAAATAATTAATGGATTGATGTGACCAATATTTCAGTATTCTCCTTTCAGGTGGCAAGATGTCTTTACTCTGTACAGTATCCTGGTGGAATGGAGGAGAGGTGTTCCTTCATCTGGAGGTCACTGCCACTTCTTTCACTTTTACAATGGAAACCTAGAGCACAGACTTAGAGTGACTGGTTGAGCCTCACAAGAAGCCTGGATGGCACACACAAGTGACTTGCCTTCTTACCTATGGATACAAAAATACCATCGCGCTCCCTGCTGTCACAGACACTGCACATCAGCCCAAGCAGCCAATTTTATCTAGAGTCCTGGGACAGGTTATGTCCTCCTCAACAAGATGACATACCAGAGATGTTTGAGTGCTGTGTCTCACAGCAAAACCCAGGAACGGTTACTTCTGCAAATGTATATATGCTCTGAGTTAGCAGAGGATGACATTGATTTCAGACTGCAAAGCAGTTTCTTTTTCCCCTTCCTCCCATCTCCTTTGAAAATAAAAGGACCACATGTCACACTTTAAATGCTACTCTAGGATAGGTATGTGTGTATATACACACACACATATATATACACACACATACATATGTATATGTGTGTGTATATGTATATATATACACACACACACATACATATGTATGTGTGTGTGTGTGTGTGTATATATATATATACACATATACACATAGCTATACTAGATATATATATAGATAGATAGATAGATAGATAGATATATCCCCACAAAACCCACCAAGCCCACCCTGCCACACCAAAAAAACCCAGGCACAAGCCACTTGTGACTCTTACAATATTCTAGGAGCAGAGGTCTTGTCAGACAGATTAGCCTGAAGGGTGATGACAAGAGAAGCAAACCACTACATAAAATGCTACCCTGTCTCCAGATAGGTTCCTGACCTTTAAAAGATACAATAAAACCCCAAACAACAAAAAATAATAAATCACTCTCAACAAAGTAAAACCACCTTTAATTCAATTCCTACATAAACCAACATTTCTATGCAAAACAACTGTTTAGTCAAAAAGTAAATATATCTGTTTAATTCTCTTTCAAATGTCCACAAGAAGTGGGAGCTACCAGTGCTCCTTGGAGAACAAGCAGTAGTCTTGCTGATGTTCAGAAACAGTATGTTACATCTTTTAACCAGCAGTTCCCTATTGCACGTAACAAATTTGCTCTCCATTTAAGCACCTAAAAGCCTGGTACCTCGCTAAATAAATTAAAACAAATCCAGTTTCTTCAGCAACCATCTTCAACATATATATATCTTGGTAAAGCAACATTATGGTAAGCTTTCAATAAATACAAAAAGAAAAGATTAACAACTTCTCACTGGTGTTTTATGGAATGATCTTTTCCCATAAACACTTGCTTTTCCACATGTTTTGGGTTTTTGGTATGTATGCTCTAAAAATCACAATGTCTTATGCATGGAAAATTTTCATGAGACATACAAGTCAGTACACTTGCATGGCATAACAAATCTGAGATGTGAATTTCAGTGTAAGGCTGTAAGGAGCTTCTTGCTGAAACTGAAATAAATGTGCCTCTTCAAGAGTGGAAACTTTGGGCCCAGAGGCCCTAGGACGAGAAACCATTGCCAATGAGGGATTCTCAGGCATGCTTGGAGTTGGCCTAACTTCCCTGTTACTGAAGGGCTTCTTCTGTGTGTGTTATGTCAGAGGAACAAAATTGTGCAACCCTGAACATCTGGATGCTGCTTCCCCTTCCCCTTCTTACAAATACCTACTCTTCTTTTGGCAGCAGTATAAGACATTAAGCAGCTCCCTGTGGTACAATGATACTGTGGTTGCTATTTACAGTATAATTAATGCATGTGTCGCTAGGGCACAGGTCATATGAAAAATACACACAATACAGTCATTTTTAGCCAGATTAGGAGTATATAAAAAAAAAAAACCAAAAAAACCAAACAACAAAAAAAACCCCAATTTACTCTTCAAGTCCCAACTTTAAACAAAGAACTGTTCTGTCAGAGGTCTTCAAGCCTCCTGAATGTTAGAGTACATTACCCTAACGTATAAAAACAAATATTTACACTTCCATAAAGTACCAACAATTTTTTTAAAATGCCTAATAGCTCTCAGCGTGCAAAGTCAGCAGGAACTGATTATCCAGAATGTTCACTGTTTGTAGAGACAGTCTTGGAATCAAGCATTCAGAAGCAGAGTGCAAAAGACTCAGGAATTTTTTCAGCCCATTTCTTTTTGTTGCTGTTTGTTCTCTTTCTTATTTAAAGTTAAGTTTTGTTGGTCCATACTACAGATTCCTTTCAAAAACACTTCTCAAGGTAACATTCAGATTAGTGCAAAGGTGAAAATCTTCTAGGATCTGTAATCCTTTCGCACAGTGTGAGCCATCCAGTTCACTTTAGTAGTCCAACTCTCCCGGAGTGCTTCATCAAACTTTTGCTTAAACTGCTTTAGTGCTTCTTCCTCACTCTTCCCTAAGGCAAGAGAGTCCTACAATGACAGGAAAATAAGTACTGTTAGGAATTTTAAAAGCACAGGTAAGGCCCCCTCCACCTCTCAAGACAAATCACATTCTGTTTTTTTCTGTTTTAACACTCTTTCATTGATTATTCAGTGAGCCATACAACAGTGGTATTCTTCTGAGTTTAAAGATAAAACTAAAGAAGAATTAAACAAATTAATTTTCACCTTTATCAATCTAAGTATATGCATGAGACAAGACATGAAACACACCCGAAATGATCATCTGAACATGAGAAAAACTTTCTTGTGAAGGTGCTGGACCAGGCTGACAGGACAGGTTGTGGAGTCTCCCTCTCTGGAGAAACTGCAAACCCACTTGGACATGATCCTGGCCAACCTGCTCTCGGTGAACCTGCTTTAGTGGGGGCAGGGTGGGTAGCTTAAATATCTCCAGAGGTCCCTTCCAAACCCTACCATTTTGGGACTACATTTAAGATGTAGGGATACTGAGCTCACTATGGAATGGTTGAGAGGAACATATTTTCATGGTTTCCTTAGACTGCTAGGATACTGACTACAGACCTTATTCTATAGAGATGAAAAAAGAAGGCTTTGGGAACTATGTGGAAATCCCAAGAGAAATGGAAAGCAATTAAAGTGTCTTCATCTTAGAACAAAAATTCACATCCTGGAAAAATACTAAGTGCTGCTGAGCTGCACTTCTTACTTTACCTTGAGATACTGGATGTCCTTGACAGAGGTTAGTTCTGGAAGCCCTGCAGTTAACATCAGTGCAAAGAGTGTAATAAATAGGTTTCCATGTTTTCTCAGAATCAAGTAAGCTTCTTCACAATACTGGCGGAATCTTCGTGTTAACCACACAGCACATGCAACAGAGACACACAAGAGAACTTAGGCAGTTGGCGTATATATGCAATGATTTTCAACAACTGTTATCTGGTCTAACACATGTATTGTAGGGACACAGTAACAGAAAGGACAGAAGGTGTCTACAGAACCTTCGATGTATTCCCACAAAATGTCCCATGCCTCTCTAACAGGCCTTCAAATCACGGCTACAAAGACCAAAGCTTTAAAAAGCCACTGTTCTTCAAAGGTAATGCCAGTGCCCAATCCCCCTGAGAATGTTAGGTGAAACACCCTGATGATCTTGCACACACCTAGGGTGGAAAAACAGAAGCTCTAGAGCAGTCCCAACCAATCCAGCTCCCATCTGTAAGGCAATTTCTTCATGATCAAAATTGAACTGACTGCCAGATCTGGCATAAAAACCGTGCAAGCACTTCGGAACTCGCTCAGTGTCCCCAAAATGTGCCACTGTCCAGCATCTGAACCGTAAATTTTATGGAGGAAATGATAAGAAACCTTCAGATTATGATCATAAGTTATACTTCGAAGAATAAATTCTCTTCTGAGATGCTTTTCAGATGAAAGTAGAATCCTGCTGCCATTTAAACAACTCCATATTCCACAGCTCTCATAATAATAGACTTCACAGTTTTAAAATTGGAGCTGCACAGGTTGATTTCTTTACTCTCCAGGAGAGACAGGGTTTACTAACAATTGCTCTCCATTCCTCCCAGAGACAGCATTACCAACATATATACAGCTGCTTCTGCCAGAAGCAGCCATAAGATTTACCAAGCCATTCTTAAATACTCCATTTCATATCTCTGCCACCAAATTCTTCCTGTGAAAACTGGCAATAAAGCAAGAGCAAACCATTCTGAATGTCCTTACTGACAGTTGGGGAGAGTGATACAGAATATATAAATAAACTCCACCTCAACAGGTAGGATCACAGAAGGCAAATTTTCCCTTGTCATGTGCTTTCATGTTCCACTGCAGCTCCCTAACCCAAGATGGAAAGGGGCATCACTGTATTTGTCTAAGTATCTAAGTAAGGCCAGGAGTGACTAGTACACTTGAATGTGCACTGATGGACAGCAAGGGCAGAAGCAAGCCTGCTTCTAAGTCCAATGCTTCCTCTCACTTGAGTAACAACAGTCTGTGAAATGACTGAATCACAGAATACAGCCATTTGGAAAAGACTTCAAAGATCATCCAGTCCAACCCTTGACCAAGCACTGAAGGGTCCACACTAAACCATGTCTCTATGTGTGAGGTCCAAATCTCTCCCCAGTGCCCAGTGCTGCTGAAGTCAAAAGAAGATGGGTCCAAAAAATTCTGCTGTCTCCTGGAAAAGGAGATAAAAAAGAACTGGATCTTTCCACAACAATCTAGCTCAGGTACAGAAGTGGGTAGGAGAGTAAATGCATGTAGTATACTTTGACACAAATACAAAAGAGCAAACCACACCCAGACAGCTTCCTAGTGTGCTGGAAATTATCACCAGAGATCACCTCAGTTACAAAAGGAAGAGACCAAAAATAATACTCACCGACCAAATTTTTCAGTGTTCCCTGTTTTTCCTTGTTGAATAACATGAATGAAATCGTAGGTGAGTATGAAAGGTACCCGTTCCCTTTTAATTCCAAACTTGGACTTGAAGTTTCCAAGAATATGCCCAAAATCTATATGAAAGAGCTAAAAAAAACCCCAACCCCCCAAAAAAAACAGAAGTGAAAATTAGTATTTCCAGTTGAATATTTCACTTTTCTAAAATCTCTATAGAATGCTGCTATCAAGAACAGTTAACTCATAATGCTACTCTCCACAGGTTCAATCCATCAGGATTATTCAGTTTTAAATAAATCCTGAAATGTTTTAAGTCAGTGATAAAACATCCACCCTCTTATGAGCGACCATTGCCACAGCGTGCAAAAGATTATCTCAGGTTTAAGCTGGTATCTGCCAAAAGACATCTTGTTGGGAATACCAGAAAGAAAGATGAACCTATTGGTGAGCCTGCGAGGCTCAACACAGATTCATAGAATGGTTTAGGCTGGAACGGACCTTAAGGATATCTAGTTCCAACCCCACTGCCGTGGGCAGGGACACCTTCCACCAGATCAGGTTGCTCAAGGTCTCATCCAGCTTGGTCTTGAACACAGGGAGGGGCCATCCATGGCCTCCCTGGGCAATCTGTTCCAGTGTTTCACCACACTCACTGTAAAGAATTTCTTCGTAATATCTAGTCTCAATCTAAATCCATCTCCTCCATCCTATCACTACAGGCCCTTGTAAAAAGTTCCCTCACACCTTCCTTGTAGGCCCCCTTCAGGCACTGGAAAGCCTCTTTAAGGTTTCCCCAGAGCCGCCTTTTCTCCAGGCTGAACAGCTCCAACTCTTGCAACCTGTCCCCACAGGAGAAGTTCTCCAGCTCTCTGATCAACTTCACAGCCCTCCTCTGGACCCACTCCAGCATTCTGATGTCCCTCACATCCAAGGGCTTCCACATAAAGTCAGGAGCAAAGCTAGTAGACACTCAATTAAGGAACCTGTGCCAGCTCTCTCGCTTCAGAATCAAAAGATAAGAGTTACAGCTTTCTTATAGGAGGCAAAAAAAGAACACTGCAAATGGCTCTTTTCTATCTTTGCTAGTTTCATAGGCAGAATAATTGAACAGAAGAGATTTTTACCTGACCGTTTTTTCTGACCATGATGTTGTCACTGTGTCTGTCACCAATTCCCAGTACGTAAGTAGCTACACAGTAGCCAGCACAAGACAGTGTAAATTCTTCAATGGCTCGATCAAGATCATCTCTATAAACACAAAGACAAACAACATCAGTGCTCACTGCTGCTAACTCATGGCATGCCTTGACCTCAGAGAGCACTTTTGCTTGGTTAAACAAGAAGAAAATTAGACTTATTTGAGAGAAAATAGTGTAAAAATGAGCTTTGGAGAATAGAGCAAGTGAAAATATTATGAAAGACAACAACAGAAAGATTTGACTCCCACAGCTTTCCTGGGTTGGTGTGTTTGTTTTGCCAAATCCTGCATAACAGACTCAACAACATGCAGTCGAAATGCTGCAAATGCTGAAATTCCAGCAGATCATTGTTTGAATTCCAAGGGCACCCTCTGATTTGAGTCAGAACTTGACACACTACAAAAATTAGTAGTAACAAACCTGCCAGAAGAGCCACACATCGGTCAGTACTGAAATAGAAACTTAAGGCAATTCTGTATATTACTGTGAATGAGAAAATAACTGTAGAAATTACCCTAAATTGTATTCCTTCAGCCAGTTCAAGAGAGCATCTTTGTTGAAGGCAGCAGCAGCAGCAACATTGCTGCTATTTAACTGAATGTCAGCAATGGTTTCTGAGCTAGAAACAGCCTCAATAAGGCCAGAGTGATCTCCGGTTGCTAAACAGCCATAGGGCAATATCCTGGAACAAAACAGAGACTCCTGTTAAAAACAAATAGTGAGGATGTTTTCTTAAGTGTACCAGTGTTTTGAGCAGGCTGAATACTCACATGAACTTGAACATTAAACTCTTGGAGGTCAGCATGTGAATATTGCTGCCAAAGTCAAAACATGAGCAATACACATAAAACATTATTTTTCCCTATTACAGACAAATATATTAAGAAAAGAGCTTATTATAAATAAGTTTAATTTTTCCCCTTTACGGCTACTTGTAATTTTACTGGAGAAACCACAGAGGGAGCCCTTTGTTTGCATTTGTTAATTTTGTGGCTCAACAGACTGTAAATTATACTCCCATTCACTCTAGACTGTTATTTGTGTACATGGAAAAGATCTCAGAGATCTCAGCTCCATTCTTCCTATTTCAGCTTCAAATGTTAGAAATCCTTTTAATGATAAACATTAAAAAAATGTTTTCTGACTCTTACTAAATTTTAAGAAACCTAATGAAAAAGAGGAATACATCTTTTACCCATCCTGATGTATAGAAATATCTCTCTGCACTCATATACTGTGCCTATTCTACAACAGTATCACTGCATTAAAAGAAGACACAGCTAAAGATGTGAATCAAGAAAAGATGTGTCTAAACAGACACATCAGCTTAGATGGGAGCTAAATGTATGCAAGAGAAACTTAAAGCAAACTCTTCAAAGGCACTGTGTCCCAAATGGAGGTGTTGCTCTGCTGCTAGGCACCTCAGGTCAAGAACATTACCTCAGTTCTGGTGGTGAGTCCATGTATAAAACAGTGGATGCCCAGGTACATCTAACTGCAGTGCACAAGCTATAGGCACACTCGCTCACTTAAAAAGCTGTGTCACAAACTGTTGGATGTGCTCCAATTTCTCTGTGTCTGTGTGTGCATACATATACAAAGGAAGAGCACTGCTGGTAGATTTATCCTCATTTATGAAACACATAACTGAAGCAGCACAGGTTGTAACAACTGTATACTTGGGGGCTCTTCACTAGCAACAAAGTGAACCAAGAACCACATTCACTGGGGTATTTAGAGAACACTCAACTTTAAAACAAAAATAAGAGGATTTGCAACAACAACAAGAAGATTCGGAGCCTTCTTTCCATGTCTATTTAATCTGCTTCTCAATGCAGGCGCCCAGCTCTCAAGACCAGAAGGTTCTCACAATGCACAGGCGGGTATCTGCAATCACCGAACAGCAGCGCCCACGGTACAAGGAAGCACTGCCCATCCTTATCACCACATGGCAAATGTAAGCCAAATATTGCCAGGTTAAAGTGCACACTGGCCTTCGTCCATGGCATTTTGACCCACCCTACTTGCGGCTTAACTGGGCACACGTCCAACAACTTCCCCTTCAAAAGCAAGCAATGATGAAAGCCTTCAGCCCCTTGAGGGCTGTGTGCTTACAACTGGAGGAAAAAACATCCTTGTCAGAGAGACAGTTTGACAGGAGTCAAGTTGGGGACAAATCCTCTGGGCCCTTTCCATCTCATCCTGGTCTTTCTGACTTCAACATCTGTCAGCAGGATATGCTCCCCACTTTTTAATGCCAGTAAAGATCAGAGAGAGATCAATACAGCAATCCTAGGCAGGACACAACATTTTCTTCACTTCATTTAATACTGTTTATTTCAACAGTTTAAGTCTTCAGAACAGTATTTTTGCAAATACAACACCCAGCTCTGGTAATTTATCAATACATTCTCTGTAACTTCAGGTCAAACAGTTTTAAAACTACTACATTCTTTACTCTTTAGACTAGTAACAAATGCATTTTCCAGTATGTCCATGAACTCCAATTCCATCCACACACAGCTGTTTGACATCAGACTTCACACATCTTAAGGGAGGTGTAAATGAAAACTCACCATAAATAGGTAGTGAAATGAAAAAGTGCTTTGGTGAACTCCCTCTAGCTGTCCAAAAAGTAACCAAGTACTAAATATTTTTATGACAGTTTACCACAGCACTCAATACAGTCGAAATCCTGTTGATTTTCTGTTGCTCTGTTACTAACTTCTCCCTTAACACAATTTCAGTGCTGTACTATAGGTAAAGTAGTGGAAACACATTTGGATGTAAAGACTGCTCTCTTAGGAGGTGCAATACTGCAAACTCCACAGCACACTTGAATAAACAGATGCCGTGCTCCTCTGGGGAGACATGTATTGGTAATACATAAAGACACTTAGAGTCATTATCCTCAGAGGTGTTCGGCAATTGAGTAGACATGGCACCTTGGGACATGGTTTAGTGGTCATGGAGATGCTGAGTGGAAGGTTGGACTTGCTGGATCATAGATGTCTTTTCCAACCTTAATGATTCTATTGGGAGCATGCTCGTGCACATGACTTCAGAGGCAGAATTTTTTAAAGCAAAATAACTTGAAGAGTTGTAACTGTTCAGGGGAAGAGGAGGTTGAATCTCTGAAATTCTCATTTTGTCACTCTGCAGACAAAACCTCAATATAAAACCTGTTTAACTTAATAAGTTTGTTCCCTAACTGTCTCAATATAAAGTATAAGAAACAACCAGAGATAAACTACAGAAAAAAAATGAGGATGTTTGGTTGCACATACTAATGACTTAGGCCAACTACTTCTTGCTCCATTGTCAGGTAATAGTTCGTCTTAGAAATTAATAGTTACAGGCATTAATTACAGAATAAGCTTTCGGTTTTCTCATTTCCCTCTGCACTTGACTGACTGAGGTCTAAAGTAAACTGACCCTGAGCCAGACATCCCTAACTTCGTGGCATGGTTTAGCTGATGCTGTGGTGTTAGGTTACAGGCTGGACTTGATGATCTGAGGTCTTTTCCAGTCTCAATGATTCTGTGAAATGACAGAGCAGTGCAGTGTTTGTCAGGGGTGACAGTCTTTGCTCCCTCATGGTTTGGTCTGTACTGAGAAGCAGACACAATTCACATCTGAAGCTGTATTCTGTTGTGTGCTCCATTGTGCATCCAGTAACAGCCCAGGATGAAGGATCTACTGGAGTACATTGCTGAATACCCCCACGTAGACCTATTTCCTTTCCTGATACAAGGCCTGGCCTAGCCCTGTTGTTCAGTCAGAATGCACACACAGAAACCCAGGCAACAAAACACACTTGTGTGTGAAATTGCCCAGCTCTCCATGAAAACAAAGCAACCAACTTTTCCCCTTCTTCAGTTTTGTAGATCTCAAATCCAATATATGTATTTGGTGCTCCTCTCCAGAGCTGAGAAATCTCACTGGGAATATTGTGCTTGCTTTAGACACAGACAGGGCTAAGATTTCATTTTAAGTTACTACCCATAAATGACTGCAGAGTGCAGTCTAATTATAAGGAAACTGATCCTATCCCAAACACCTTGTTGACAGCATATTGGTTGCCATTTGATCCATGCTTTGCAGAAACTGAACAATTTTTCATGGCTAGATATTATTGATTGGAAGAAAAGGGCAAACAGCAAGTTCTTTTGCTCTGTTGAAACAAGTAAGAAGCCTTGAAGAGTTATGAGACCTTTTGTAGTGGAAAAAATGCTGAATTGCGCAAAATCCATTCTGCATCCAGAAAAGCGAAAGAAGAAAGCAATAGGAAAGCGATTCAGGGAAAACAGAGCCTCAAAGGATCACAGGGCAAGAAAGACTCTACTCATTGGTATGGAAGTATGAAGTTCTGTTTTTGGGGAGAGCAGATCTATTTGACACTACGTTCTCATCTGACACCATGCCTCTTACCCAAGCAAGAAGCAGCAAGCTAACAACATCTGACTGAAGAAAGTGACAAAAGAACTCATTACCATTGCTGTTAATTCACTAATTTTGGAGCTGCCTCTTCTTGAAAGGCATGTAGACTGCAAGCAAGAGGCATGTAGACAGTAACCATGAAGATAACAAAGTCTCTCAGCTGTGCCAGGTGTTTTAGAGTGCTGGTTTATCCAATTCTCTTTTTAGTTACAGCCATTTCGGAGTCTTCCCTTGGCAACTGCCAGTTAATCGCTTTTTGACAGACATGAATTGTAACCCTACCTCAATCCCAGAATTGGATTTTATAATCATAACTATGAGAGAAAGAATGGAAGGAAGATGCTCCCAGTTAAATAAATAAATGGAAGAGGCCAATTATAGAACTTCCAGTCTCTCCAGGAACTTCCCCTTTCTACATTTTTTCCTTCTGAGAGTTTTAAGAAAAATCTTGTCCATCAGAGTCACTTTTTGGTTTTCCTCTGTAGACTGTGAAAAAATGCCTTAGTCAGGAAAAGCATTTTTGATGTTTCCTAATCACTATTCCTGTTTGCTAGGCACCGTGTGTGGCCGAGACTGGAACCACAAGCTAAGCTTCTGGGAAGGCAGAAACCAAAGAATGCCTCATCTGGGATTCCACAGCTGCCAGAGGTTGTCCTTGCCCCTAAATGCTGGATTAGTTTCCTCACAGGCTATTTATAATGACATAAATTATCTGAAGTTCCCTCAAATCAGTGTTCAACTTTACACACACTCAAACCACCTCATTGCAAACATACACTTCCAGGGACAATTTATTATTCATTCCTACCTTGTCCCATAAATCACTCAAAGGAGCAGAAGTAACAAGTTTATAATTTTACTTATCTGTGTGGGTTGATGCTGTGTGCTTTATGGAGCTCCTGCTACTATGCTTGGAACCACAAAAAATTTGAAATGAGCTCAAAGAATCTAAATGAAGTATTTCAAATAATATTTAAGTAGTGTTAGCCTTATAAACACACTTCGAGCATAGAGGATTACAGCTCTTTCACAGGCAAGCAAAATTAAACCATTTAGAGACTGTCAGTTCATGATAAATGTGACATCCAGTGTCTTCTTTAAAACTATTTTTTCTAAAAAGAAGTTAGTTTTAAAGAGTTACAGCAGCTGAAAAACTGGTAACTGGTGCACAGATTTGGTTGGAAAAGCTCCCCATGTATTGGAAGGTTGTATGGTAACACTGAACAACGCCTCAGGATGTTTCTTTTTGGAATACTCAAATATTCCTATGAAGAAGTCATGTTTAGCAAGCATATTCAGATAAGAAAGTTGCTTTGCAAAAGACTTTGGACCATACAACAATATTTCTGGTGTGAAAAACGTTTTCTTGACACCCAAAGAGTGTTTTATTAAGAAAATGAATGCAAAGAGGGACTTCAGAATGGTCACTGAAGATGTTCACAAAGACTGTTAATGGTGTAAACAGTGATAAAAGAACTACTTGCAGCAGGAAGAAAAAGTGGCAACTGTGAAAAAATTGTTGAGTTACTTACACAAAAGTGGTGGGGTTTGTCACTTAAATAAATTACTAGGTTACATGGGAGGGTATTACCCTAGAAACTTGACTAATGAACTAATAAAGAAATTGAAATCCCACAAATCTCCCCACCATTCTGAAACAAGCTTTCCAAATGCTGGAAACTCCTTCACTCATAGTATCTAGGAAAGGCTTATTACTTCAGTTTTGAGAGAAGTGGCTTTGCACGAGCAGCAGAGCAAATCAGAAGACAGATTATGTCTGCCACAACAGAATGCTTACATTTATGAAGCTTTATTTCTACTGAAAGTTTACAACTTCATAAAACCTGGCCAAAGGAAGCAAAAATAGAAGCTTTACAATAAAATATGGGCAAGTTTAATATATAAAACCCTCTTTAGTTCTTTAGCACAAATGCACTAGGACACTTTGCTTTTTCTCCACTGACTTTATAATGGTTTGAACTAATGCACAAGAAAGTGACATTTTAAAATGAAACCTATTTTTCCCCCAATAATGATTCTACATATATCATCTTTCCTGTCAACCTCATTTTACTACAGAATCTTCTCTTGCTCTTGAACATTTGCTATTTATCACAGTTCAAAAATACAACAGAAAACACGCAGTAACTGAGATTAGCAGGTGGTAATCATAAACCAGATGTAACTGCTGCTTCTTATATACACAAATAATAAAAGTCTCTAGCTGCAGGACAGTGACAAGGCTAAGAATATAAAAACTCCCATATAGACTCCAGTGATAATCCACTTGTCATCAGCCTCCAGCCAGAGTATGTACTTGTCCACCCATCCAGTCTGTAATTTGCTACCTCAAGAGGCAAAACTATTGTAGCAGTTGGACTCAACAGTCTTGCTAAAGTCAAGGTAAGGACATCCATTACTCTTTCCCTTCCTCAAAGAGTGCAGTTGTCAGGTATGATTTACTCTTGGTAAATCCATGGTGACTGCTCCCAACCATCACCATTTCCTGTGTGCAGGAGGACTCCTAGGAGAGAAGCAAAGAACCTAACTTCTTTCCCAAGGCCCATGTCTTTATGAAGTCTGTTGTGTAATTAACACAAGATAGACATTTCTCTGCTAAATTCTGTAGGAAACAGATCACAAGTATAAAATGTATTTGGACAGCAATACATTTATTTTTGGCCAGGGACACACAAACTATAGATGTCTTCAAGAAATAAGACCAAGAGAAGTTACAAAGTGTTGCAAAGAAGATCCTGTATTTGTGCATTCCAGAATTCTGGTAATTCTCAAAGTTGTATTATGAAGAATCTCAAGCCTTCTACTCCCTCGCTCTCAAACTACCAGTACTTAAAGCTGCCTAATTGCTAGAGAGGGTTTTGCCTGTTAATTCTACCTATTAGAGAACCCTGATGGAATATTCCAGATGCAGTCCCCAGCAGATCTGTGTGCTACATCTGTATCTCTCTTGTGGAAGTGAATTTGAACTTAAGAGCTGCAATTCTGATAACCACCACATCCCCACTTCTGCATGTGTTTGGAAAATTAGCGACCAGCAGAAGGTAAGTTTGTTACATGAGTTTAGTAAATGTGCCCCATTGTAAAGGTCACAGACACACAGAAACATAAGGCACAAAATCTGCTTGCTGGACTCTTAACTACAAAATTGTTTCCTGACCTCACACAATGCTTTACATTTCAAGGGATGAAATCAGTAAACTATGTTAAGAGAATGGTGGAATTCAGCTTGATAACTCAGGTAAACAACAACGGATACGATGTACCAGGAAAACTATTCTTTTTGATAATAAACAAAACCCCCAAAGTTTCCCCTAATTTCTTCTGTTCATATTTTTCATATCTGAATTACTTGGTAATGAGGGCTATGAAATCTAGGGAATGAAATGCAAAGAGAAGCCATCTACTTAGGTAACATAGCCTCTTCACTTTGGCTACGACAACTGAAATCTTTGGGCATCAATATAGATGTTGAGAAATGGGACAGCAGGGAAGGTATTTAAAATACAGGAAAGCTTTACTGCTAAAAGTGAACTCTCCATCCAAATAAGCCAGCCCTCCAGAGATCCTTACCGGAGATCCAGACCTGCTTCTTTCCACAGTATGTCCATCAAACGCAAGATCTGGAGTGTCAACATGTCCTGTCGCAGATCTGTAACAAAAGGTTGAAACTGCTCTTTCAGTTTCCCTAGTGTTTATAAGGCCTTTAGAAAGAAGTATCTAAAAATAAGGTCTACAGGTTAAACAGGGATTTATCATAATTCTATCAGTGTGACTGATAATTAGTCTAGACTTTGCAACTCAGAAGAAGATGCTTGATTTGTTTACTGATGTTAAAACATGTCTTCATTTTGCAATACAGAGAGACACAGCTCAAGTGAAAATGCCGGAATGATGAAGGAGAAATAGAACATTTTTTAGCTCTGCTTACCATCGCCATTTTTAAAGATGATCCCTACAAGATCTCCTCCAAACATTTTGTTGTTGTATACTATCCACAGAGGCTTCATTTTAGAATCCATATATCTACACTTCTCAACACTAGCAGAAAATACAACCAAAGTTTTAGTAAGATACGAATAAGTTAAGTGAAGAGGTATAAACATTGTTCAAAACACACCAAAACATGCAGACTTCAAGTCTGAAAGAATTTAACTGTTGTCTCTGCTTTTGTTCTGCTTCTACACTATAAGGATTTATCAAGCCATGAATATACCTGCTAGATGGGATGCGTTAAATACCATGACTGCCATACATGCATTTAATGCTTAAACTAAGCACCTGAATTTTCAGAGAAAATTGTTTTCCTTATATCCTTTCCAGTCAATTTTTAGACCTTAAGTGCTGTTAAAACTTTTCATGTCTTTTGTGCTTATTGCTATAAACAGAAGCCAGGAATGCAGCCTAATTCACATTTAGGCTTACATTTCAATATATTTAGCTATGGTAAGGCATTGACTAAGAGAGTATTAAGTTTCATGGCAGATTCCAAAAACCTTCTAACTCAACTGAAAGCTTAACCTTAGGCAGATTCCCAACAGACCTTCTCTCCTGCAGAAAGAATTCCCTGTGGCAGCCTATCTGCTGAACAGCACAGCCTAAGAAAGTTAAAGCACGCAGGCATTTTTGCTTTACTGTTTCCAACCAAGAGCTTCATTGAACTCTTAACTTACTGTAGCTCTGAAAGGATAACAGAAGGGTTCAGAGGAGACTGGAGATCAGAAAGTGCTTCTCTGTAAGCGTTCTGTTTCAAACACGTATGCATTGCATCTTTTCCCTTTGCTTTGCTTTGCTTCATGGCATTCAGCTTAATTAGACTATTTAAAGTCTTCATTTTATTAAGGGCTTCCACCTGAAAGAGATGTTTTATTGTTAAAAGCTACTGCTCTGATTTGACACATAGAACAAAATCCAATTTTGAAATAAAACAAAGAATTAATTCTACAACTTTTAACAAATGGAAATAACAGATGGCAATTAAAGTGGCATTCCTGAAGAAGATAAGAGAGCAGCCTTATGTACATCACTCACATCCCAGAAATCCCATTTTTCTAAGTAAAAGAAACCACTATGGGGATGAAAGCTCCTGAGCTTCACGTCGCTTTTTAAAACATGACTTAGTATATGGGAAAAAAAAAGGATATTAGTAAGAGCAAGACATTTAAATGATTAATTTACACAAATTCTTTCTTCAAAACACAATTTTTTGTCCACTAATTCAACAAGGCACATAACATAGGTGCCTCTATCTATACTGAAGTCAACAGAAATAGTGAGTGCTTTAGACCTCTAACAAAATCAAGTATTATGGGAGACGAGTTGAGGATGCAGTTACCTCACTGCACACATTCAGTTAGTCACATACAGCCACAGCACTACTTGTGGACAGTTTGAACATACACAACAACAAGGATTTAATTTTTACAGAGAGGAGTTTCAAACGTCTGCTCATTAAGATCCTACTGAAGTTAGCCATAATGTAAATGCTCTAATTACTTAAGGTGTTCCAAATTACAATCTCATCTAAGCAATATTGTTACCTTAAAAACGTGTAAGATGGCAAGGTAACTACTTGCAGTCAATATAGGTGAGCTTAACTCCTTTTTCCCCCTCTTCTGTTTTGGATAGTTTTCTACAGGAAAGTAATTTCTAAGAGAACAACTAGTGATTTGAAAATACATTATGCTAACAGAGAAAAGCCCTTCAGTACCAAACCTAGACACCAGCACAAACAAAACCACAGTTTCTACATTGCATCTACATCTAAGCAACTTGTCAGCCAAATACAAAATAGCTGTCACCACAACCAGCTGTCTTTGCACTAGCCAGAGTTAACATGCTCAGTAACACACATTCTCCAGCAAACAGCCATCAACTCAATAATGACAAAAGCTCAATTCTATACAAGGAAGCTTCAGTCTAACGAACAAGGTGCTGAGTCAAAACTTACCACTTCTACAGAGAGACTGAACCCTGTCAGGCAGGATGCTGTGGAAATTGTATGTGGTTTGATTATAAAAGTGAGGCAGTGGAGACCTGCCAGGTCAGCCATCTGTCAAAACCAAAAGTGCTCTGCTTTTCCACTATTCTAGGAGCTGTACAAACATCAGTGACAAGGGAACAAAATGGAACCTATGTTGTACAAACAGGAACTTTTTGAAGTATTTCTACTTTGAATTTCTTCCGTGTTTGCACAGTTGGGAATTTTTTTGCCCCTTCTTTGATTTTACTGACATTTGTTTCCTGCGAAGTGCACAAAACTTTACTGACCTTAGGTCTATTGCTAAAAGCATTTCATCACCTAATCTTTTTATGATTTTGACAATACTAACAAGCACACATGTGTCAGAGATCATCTTTTCCATATCCTGTAAACTACAGTAATAGAGAGCACAACACTACTCTCCTGTTCCGCATGCCTCTCAAAGAATAGTTTCAATGGACACAGTATCAAAACTGTTATAACATTCATCAGACAAATATCTACTAAGTTCATCTTTGTGGCTTGATACAGCAAACATCAATTCCAGATAGAGATCATTTTTCAAAGATTTTTATGGTCACTATCTAAATTAGCTGGCTAAAATTGCTTTAAAGGCTTCAAACATGATTTGTGTCTCTTAAAGACCTGCTGATACATTTATTAGGTCATTTAAAAGCAAATAGACTTTTTTTTCCTAAACAGCACATCTATATTACATCTAATCTTATGTTGTTTCCAGACAGCACTATGTCACGATACAACTTCAGAGGCTTTTGTATCACCCTTAACAAAAGCCAAAGCTGCAGGAAGTAGCCTTGGATCCATTAAGACAAAGGGTAGTGGTGACTACTGAACATGCTACCCTTACTGGGGCAAAAAGCTCATGAATTTCAAGTGCACAAAAACTATTCTTCAGTTAATAACCCAGACAGCCTACTGTGCATTCCTGGAAGTACCTTGCACATCTTGCAACTCTATAAAACAAGCTTCCTACCCTTAAGGCCCACAGCATGAGCTGTTTTCTGTGCCAGGGATGACTGCTCCATCATCCAGCTATCCAGCCTTTTTATTTCTCTGTCTCACTCAAGCTTCCTTCTCTTCCCTGCTCCCCAACAGATGGGTTTTGTCACGGTAACCAATATGCCACATAGGAGCAATGGAGTAAAGTATCCGAGTTACAAGCAAGAGTAAGTCAAGATTTAAGGGGTAAGGGAAGTCTGTACCTGTTTAGCAAGCACCTTCATATGAGCAACACTTCCTCGGCAGTAAGCTTCAAGTATCAAGCCAAACTGCACTGAAACAGCAGGTATGTGAACCTCTGACCTGTAAGAGGAAACACTTATCATCAGACTGCAGTATTTACAGATCAGCATTCTTCTAGTCAGTAATAAACAAATGAAAAGCAAACACCAAAACACCTCCTGGTCATGTAGATAAACAAAAAGCCAGATGTCTTAAATAACAGAACACTTATGTGCTGGAGACTATGAGGACAGGCTAGTTTCAATGCATGCCACTTGTTTCAAGGTCCAGGACTGGTCTGGAGGCTGTAATGTTAAGAGGTAGGGACTGGATATCTGTTTTCAGGATCCTCTTTTATTCAAGAAAGTACTACAGCTAGGTCATGGAAGATGATATGGACCATCAGAGCTGATGCTAAACGATGTGTTTTCAATCTTTATAAAGGAAAAGCCAAAGTTTGCCTGTTGGAGAACACTTTTAAACAAACCACTGAACCTTACACCACAGCCAATCATCCTCCAAAACATTTTCACGCAGTGCTTGCTCTTTTTATTTAAAAATATTTAAATAAATCAGACTTTGAAGACAGAATCAACCTATAATCCATCCTGCAAGGTTTCTGCCACTCATGGAACTGGTCAACAGAAGTAGCAAAGACAGAACTGCTTTTATTTTCTGTTAGACTCTTCAACAATAATAGAAATTTTTCCCAAATGAGAAGTATAAATTTTGTACTTTCACAGCACAAGGCAGCCAAAGCAAACCCAATTTATCAGATAGAGCTGAATCTTGGAATACTTTTGTCAAATGGCAGATTCCAAAACGCTGTAATACATTTCTAGTTACAGAGTTGGTCTGATCTGTAAGTGGTAAAGGTAAGGAAACAAAGAGGATTTGTAGGGGACTATGATAATGGCTCATTTAGAAAAATCTTGAAGAAATCATATTTCATATATTAATTTCTGGAGTCCTAATCAAGCTCAATAGTTTCAGAAAGACACAAGGGAAAACTCCCTCCTACCTTAGGTGCCAAAACAGCATCTGTCCTATCCTCCTGTTAGCGAGTGCCCTCTCTAACAGAAATCTAGAGAGAGCACAATCCAGAAAAGGTTCATACTTCAGGACTTGCACAAGTTGAAGAAGATATTGAGAGAGTTCTTCATCACTAGAATCAGGTACACAAAGCAGTTAGTAACAGCATAACCAAATTAATGATATTCTAGAAATTCAGATGAATCTGACAAATCTAACCATGACAGATTTGTTTCAATAGCAAGAGTGTCCTCCAATTTTTCATTCACGTGGGTATTTAAGTAGCAGCTTAGCACACTTGCCAGACTGAGCAAATTGTCAGTAAATTATGGGCCTAACACAACCTCAAGGCCCTCAAACCTGGAAGTTAAAATCTGGTATTCTGTCATAGGCTTTTAGAAGATCAAGATGCCAGCCTAAGTGCTTGGTTAAGTATCAGGGAGATTAATTGTGCCAAATTACTTCAGACTCCACAGTGGCTCCCTTTGATCACTTAACCTGATTGAGGAGCAGGACCTTTGGAACCACATAAGCAGCAAACATTGACAAGGACTGAGAATAACTGCAGATACCAATCAAAGTCACTCAGCTCACAGAGCAAGAGAAGAGGATTCATTCCACTGAAAGCAATTCAATTAGTGTGACATTAAAGGTTTACTACCCAATAGCTAATAGGTATTAATTTATTAAGACATCTGCAAAATTATCCAGTTCACCAAAATTTTGTTTGGGGTTTTTATTTTATTTCTTTAAATCATACCAACACGAAGAAGGTTTTTAGGAAATAAGGAACCAAACAGAATCCAAATTACTCCACTTCAGAAGTACAAATTATGGTATCTAGCCACAGTTCATAATCACACATTTGAAAAGCCTCTATGCTAACTAACTACTTCAAGTAATATTCTGACACAACAAAAATCATTCACTTTCTAGAAAAGCCTACATTCCTCTCTTAAAAAACAAAAACCCTCTCACAGTTGACAATTATCTTACTCTACAATAAATGTGAATGTTCCTTGCCTTGTTATATTTGAGTATTTTTTCTCTTATAAAAAGCCTGCAAAATTCAAAACCTCTGCCCAAGATACAAGGAAACAAGTAGAAATTCTGTCCGTCACCCAAAGACTTCAGAGATGTGAATATCAATCTCTCATTTTCTCCATCACACTGAAAAACTTCAGTAACTTGGTAAAACCTTTGCTTTACACTGTGTTGTATTTCTTTTTGCCTACTGTTTTTATTTCAGCTAATAGCATCACCTTTGGGTTACAGTTTCATCAGATTTTTTTAAGAAAGTTGAGGATTGATTTCTGATGTGTAACTGAAGAGAATTCTGTTTCAGTGACAGAACTAAGAATTCTGGAAATAGTTCCAGATGTAGCAATTCAGTATTATTAGGGCAGCCCAGCAGCTAAATTGTTTGTTTGCATTTGAAAGAAGTCAAAATACTTTTTAAATTTTTTTTTAACCCAAAAGTTTAGCCTTGACCATTAAAAAAATCATCATTAAACTATTCACCACAGAGAATTCAGAATTCAAGGACAGGAAGTATGCTGTAATGCTGCAAATGATATTGTCATACAAATCTTGCTCCACAAAGAGCAAAATTTCACATAATAAAGTAAGAGCTGCAGATAATGAAGGCTACTGTGAAGAATAAATTAGTAATTCCCTGGGTTTTTATTACATGCTACAGTTTACATTTCTATTAAATGATACATCTAATATCTGGCAGTGTGAGGTGGCCGGGTGGCATTTTTTATGGTATTCAACTACTGTAATAATTTTCTCCCTTTGTTATTAAAAAGTTCTTACATTCTCTTGCTCTCCAATCCACAAAATCCTTTGTGGGACAGAAGTATACTGGTGTATTCACTTAGTAACACAGCAAACAATCATCATTGAATACAGGATGTCAGAATAAGAAGGTTTTATTTGGCTGACAATGAAATCAGACCACTTTATTACATCTACTCATGGCAGGCAGTGTCCATAAATCTTTCTCTCTGGGTTCTTTTTTTTTTTTTTTTTTCCTATAAATGAACCAAGTGCAGTTTTTAAGCCCAGAAATCCTTTCCTGATGAAGCAATACAATATACTCACCTCATTTGCTTTAAACAACCCACTGCATATTCTCTGACATACTGGTCTGGGTAATTAAAATCCAACAATTCCAGCGCATCTCTAGGCAGCAGTTTGGGCCATATCTGAAGGAGAGCCTGAAGCTGTATTAGAAAGAAGATTATTAAATTAGAGGTGAAGCAACTATTTGAGAAAACAGATGGGTGTAACTGCCCATAAAACCATTTGTATTAACAGAAGGAGGTTACAGACTGGGCTTAAGCTGGAGGTGGGAAATTCTGGGAATATGGGCTCATTTCTGATGATATTTCTTACCCTTTAAATCATCGAGTTTGGTTTTTGGCACCAAGTTTCATTTACACTTGGTGTGGAAAAAATGGTTTCTTCATACAGATGCAGTGAAGATAAACTGGGTAACCCCAGATAAGTATGCTTTAGAAACAGAGTTGCAATAAAATGTAGGTAATGTTTTGCAAATGTTCTCATAAACATATAATAAATTTGGTGAAAGTTTTCCATTAATAAAACAAACAACACAATAAAAAACACCCAAACCAACAAACTAACAAATAAAAACCAAAACCCAAACAAACTCAACACCCACCCCCAAAAAAAAAAAAACCCTAAGGTTTTGCTGAGAGACCTTCATCAAAAATATTTATCCTCTTCAGCTGATGGAGTCTTTTCCCATATGTTCCCTAAACAGTAATGAGCTTAAATTGCAAAAATGATGATTCAGGTTAGCTTTTTTTTTTCCTTTTAAATTCAAACACAATTATGTGCTGGAAAAAAAATCATGGTCATCACTAGTGGATTATTTTGGGATACAAAGAAGAACAATATCTAGAGGTAAATAAACTAATTTAACTACATTTTATTGAAGCTACCTGCTGAGAGTATACTTTTAATTTTATATATATGTGGTTATATGACTGAAATAGTATGCTATTGCTCAGGCTAAACAAGCTTGGATGCAGTGCATCAGCAGCACAAGAATTTTCCTCTCTGTAGGAATGAGATCTAACTCATGATAAAAATGCCCTTTTCTACAAATTATATAATACAAGCATTTTATATTTAAATAGCAACTTATAAAATATGAATGATTAGGAAGATCTTATTTATTTTCTGATTTAGTAATCCTGTTACAGCAATAGTGAAAATTTTCTATTATATGCCATAGTTCAAATAATGCTTCCAATCTGAGTATGACAAGTGTGTACCAGTTCATAGTCTCAGCCTGCATTTAACAGGTAGGTTGAAACCACTGTTAAACACTGAGGGGAAAAGATTCTGAATTGGATCATCTGTGTGGGTTTATGAAATTCAGAAGCCATGAAATGGGCACTGATGAATCACAATGCAAAAAACAGTGGCTCTGCCACAACCCCAGCAGTAAAGTATTTTGTGCCAATAGTGGGTATCACATGTCTTCGAAAAATCACCTGTTGGCCTCAATGAAGTTTAATTCCCCAGTCTGAGATGTGGGTTTTTTCCAGTCTTTGAGTAGTTTAACCATTTTAAAAGAAGCTTTATTTCAAATTTTGACTTACAAACTTAAAACTTCTATTTTTTTTTTTTTAATAATCTTACTAAAGAAGTTCTTACTGTGAGGGTGGCGAAACACTGGAACATTGCCCAGAGGGACTGTGGAGCCTCCATTGGTGCAGAAAAAACAAACAGCTGGGCAAGTCCTGCTGCAGCTGACTATGCTGGAGCACAGGGGTCGGACTAGATATCTCAGGACATCCTTTCCAAACTAAGTGGTTCTGTGAAATTCCTTGCATTAAAGATTGACGTTGAGTACAAGATTTAAAAATCATCCTGTGTCAATAACTGCCATGCTTTTCTCATCACTTACAGAATTACAGAATCAATCAGGCTGGAAAAGACCTTTGAGATCATCAAGTTCAACTTACTACCCGACATTGTCTAATCAACTAAATCATAACACCAAGTGCCACATCCACTCTCTTTTTAAATACCTCCAGGTACGGTGACTCCATGTTGGGCTCCTCCTTGGGCAGCCCATTCAATGGCCAATCACTCTTTCTGTGAAGAACTTCTTCCTAACATCCAGCCTAAACTGCCCTGGTGCAACCTGAGACTATGTCCTCTCATTCTGTCACTGGCTGCCTGAGAGAAGAGACCAACCCCCACTTGGCCACGACCTCCATTCAGGTAGTTGTAGGCAGTGATAAGGTCTCCCCTGAGCCTCCTCTTCTCCAGGCTAAACAACCCCAGCTCCCTCAGCTACTCCTCATAGGGCTTGTGCTTATTTTGAAGATCTCTGAAATGTGTTTTGGATTGTGGTTGTTGGGTTTTTTTGTTGTTGGAATTGTTTGTTTAGGGTTTTTGTTTGTTTGTGGTTTTTTGTTTTGATGTTTGTTTGGGTTTTTTTTAAGATAATAAGTTCTAGCTTACATGTCCAGGCCACAGAACACATACAGTGAACTTTGATTTACACAGTAGCACTGCTTCAAACTGCCTATACTTCAGAAAGAAACCCTATTTGTTCATGATTTGACTCCAGTACTTTACCTGAGCAACATCTTCAAGTTTGTTCCATTTTAAAGAGAGCAGCAGTTTTGGCAATGATTGTGGAAAATTTTCACGACAGTCATATCGCAAAGTCCAAATAAGATCCATTTCATTTTCGCAGAGCTGAGATAAAGGATCTCTTTCCATTATTTCTTTTAGCACAATATAAAACTTCTTACCACCTCGACCCTAGAAAACAAAAAATGTGCATTTGGATAAATTCAGTAACATTTTATTTTATCTGAAATACTCGAACTCCTACATCAAGAACATCAGATAAAACTCCTGAACCACAGGGAATGGCTACTGTGACTTTTGTTTCAGATTTCTTAAAGCTATGAGAACTGTAACTAGTAGATTCAGAATTCGGTGTAAAGAAGTCTCTGAAACTGTAGCTAGATTTTATAGAGTGACACTAGATGGCAATATTTCTATTTCCCAACTCTAACATGGAGAACTTCTGTTTAGGACACATACACTTTCTCTTTTTGTTTTTCAAGCGGGTAAAATATAATACATATATGAATAAATATTTGGGGTTTGAATTTTAAAGCCAAACCTCACTTTTCCAACAATAGCCAAAAGGAATTAATTTGCTACGTATAACAAACTTTCTTTGTTTGTTTCTAATCCAAATTTGTCTTTTCCAGACATTTAGCTCCATTTTATCTCTTTGAAACATTAATATCAGTACTGATTCTCTAAATCTGTTTGTATGAATGAGTCTTCACTGCAGTTAATATCTTCTCTCTCCAGTCGTGCCTTTATGCAAACTGCAAGGGCAGAA
Source organism: Ramphastos sulfuratus (assembly GCA_013399055.1). NCBI lineage: Eukaryota > Metazoa > Chordata > Aves > Piciformes > Ramphastidae > Ramphastos > Ramphastos sulfuratus. The sequence goes on along the minus strand of WBNM01018169.1, from coordinate 706,747 downwards.
ATTAAAGCAATTATATCAGCAACAGCAAAATTCCATAGTAAAAGGACACTAAAGAAGCTGCTGCTTCCAGGCAGAGAGGCAGCAGTGGAAGGGAATAAATTACTTTCAACACATATTTAAAAAAAAAAAAGAAAGAAAGCTTTAAATACTGAAGCCAATTTTATCTTCACAAAGCTGAAGAAGTTTCTACAGAGTTTTAAGATGTAGGCAGAAGATCTTTACATCAATGGAAAAATAAAACCCCTGAAAGTCCAGTTCAGACGAAATGGTAGGCAAAATCAGCTGAGATTCCTAATGGGAACAAAGAGTTCCCATTAAATAACATTCTGCACAGGTTGCCCAGCTGACAAAAATATCCTTTTGCTGCACACACAACTTAAGTTCGTCTCCTTATAGAAATGGTATTGTGCTGAAATGTTTTAACTAAATATTTTTATGGAAAAATACCACACAAATTCTTTAGGAGTAAAAAGACTTTAAAGGCAAGCTGAATTTAAGTACATCATCCATTTTGGTATCAAAGTAAGAAAACAGTCTTGGCAATAAGGTGGCTCTTGCACTTGAAAATGTTTATCTTTCAAATTCAAAGTCACTATGCTATCAAGCTGGCATTCTGCTATTTATATTTCCCCATTATTTGTAAACTAAGTTGTTTGCACACAAAGTAGCAGTGAGTTTTCATTCTTCCTGAGCAGTCCAGGCTCTTGGTATTGTAATTGATACATTTTCCCACTAACTGGTTCATTCTTGTATACAACGTAGTTATTATTACTGTTGATCTGACTGTGCTTTCACATCCTAAATTGCCATTTTCTTTTTTTCTAAAGATAATACATAGAAAATGCCTTCATATTTTGGAGATCTTTCCAAATTTGTCCTCAAGTTAGAACTATACAGTTCCTCAAGAAGAGAACATAATTGTATTTAAGGAACGACAGCTTACAGATCAATGACCCTTTTTGAAAGAGCTTACTGGGAAACATTTGACAAACAGGCAAATCATCATATTTGATAAAACTGAGCAATTTTCCAGCAATACTTTATGCAGCTTAGGAATGTTTTCCAGATCTAATGTAAACCTTACTCTATGGATTTGGAACACAACTATGTAAAACAATTGTGCTTTTTGGTGAAGAAAAAAAACCAAAAAACCAAGAAGTCCAAAATATCTTGGAAAATGGAGATATAACTGCATATTAAGACAGTTCAAAGTGAATTACACAAGAAAATAGAAGCCAGTAGAACTGTCATTATTTGAGCAGTTAACTTATTTATTTCTAGACTGATGTATAAGTTAAATCCAAACCAACCAAACAACCAAGTGAGAATGGAAAAATTTTTACAGTCTTTACCAGCAGATGCTTACCGCCATTGCAGCATTGTCACTGCTTCTTGCAATCTCAGCTGCCTTTTCAAGTATCTGCAAAAAAGATGTTTTTAAACACATTAAATACAAATCTAAGCACAATGAAAGATTAAATATTACAGAAGTTAAGCATATAAGGAAGTTTTGCTGTTACATAATTACGTCACTACTCTTTTGTACACACAGTGGTTTAATACAGACTTCTGTGCTGTGTCCCTTTTCCAATCTGCAGTCCTGTGGTGGGTCAGGAATAGGAGTGCTCATGGTTACATCTATTTGTTGCTTCTTCACCACTCCTGGGCTAAAGTGTTCCCTATAGAGTCTTGTTTTCTGTTTCTCTCTGCATTTCCTCCTTATTTTTCAGTTCAGCAAACCAATTCCTCAACTTGAAATCACCCTTTTGTTTTCTCATCTCTGCTTCTGCTGTTTTTAAGGCCCTGATTTCACAAGTCATACTTGTTATCTAGACCCATACTTCTAGCCTTCTATTTTAAGTATGAATCCACAAACTTAAGTCTTTCCACCATCCTCTCAGATCACCTGTATGACCTCAATTAGTGTTTCCAGGTACTTCTCTATATCTAGGATCTTCCCTTTTGTACCATCATGAACAATCAGCTTCCTGCAAGAACTCAGTTAAGGATAAAGTGAATATTCCACCAACAAGCTCTCAGCAACAGTTAATACACAGCAACCCTCAGGAGCAAGGACTGCTACTTTTGTTAAGAGCAAAGCAACATTCATTTCCCCAGAAGCTCAGCTCAGTTACTATTGCTCTCCCCCTTTTCCTTTTTTTTTAAAGCCTTTGAACATTCTACTTAGGTTTTAGAAATTCATGTAATACGTCGTAATGGGTAATTGTATGAATACCCAGTTCTTCAAACTATATTCTGCACACTACTGCAACCAAGTAAGATGTGCTAGACAGGCTGAGTGGGAGACCTTGTCAATATTTACCACTGTGTCTGCTCAGCAAGTTTACTGATGACACTAAATTGGGAGGCTTGGCTGATACAGCTGAAGGCACTGCGGCCATCCAGCAAGACCTGGACAGACTGGAAAATGGGCAAAGAGGAACCAAATGAGGTTCAACAAGGACAAGTGCAGAGTCCTGCAGCTGGGGAGGAACAATAAACTGCATCAGTACAGGTTGGGAGGTGATCTGCTGGAGAGCAGCCTTGTGGAGAGGGACCTGGGAGTCCTGGTGGATAACAAGTTATCCATGGGACAGCAATGTGCCCTTGTGGTCAAGAAGGCCAATGGAATCCTATGGTTCATTAAGAAGAGTGTATCCAGCAGATCAAGGGAGGTTCTCCTCCCCCTCTACTCTGCCCTGGTGAGACCCCATCTTGAGTACTGCATTCACTTTTGGGCTCCTCAGTTTAAGAGGGGCAGGGATCTGCTGGAGAGGGTCCAGAGGAGGGCTACAGGGATGATTAGGGGTCTGGAGCACTGCCTGATGAGGAGAGGCTGAAGGACCTGGGGCTTTTTAGTCTGGAGAAGAGAAGACCGAGAGGAGATTTAATAAATGTTTATAAATATCTGAGGGCTGGGTGTCAGGATAGGGGGGACAGCCTCTTCTCACTTGCTCCCTGTGATAGGACAAGGAGCAATGGATCTAAGTTGCAGCACAGGAGGTTCCACCTCAACACAAGGGAGAATTTCTTTACTGTAAGGGTTGCAGAACACTGGAACAGGCTCCCCAGAGAGGCTGTGGAGTCTCCTTCTCTGGAGACATTTAAGGCTTGTCTGGATGCATTCCTCTGTGACTTCAGCTAGATTGCATGGTCCTGCTCTGGCAAGGGGGTTGGACTCGATGATCTCTTTGGGTCCCTTCCAACCCCTGACATCCTGTGATCCTGTCAACTATGTGAAGGGATGTTGGAGCAAGTAGGATGCCAGCCTCTTCTCCTTGGTGTCAAGAGACAACACTAGAGGAAATGGTTGCAAGCTACACAAGGGGAGGTTTAGGCTGGATATTAGAAAGTATTTCTTCACTGAAAGGGTTATCTAACATTGGAATGATCTGCCCAGGACAGTGGTCATTCCTGGGGGTGTGGACCTGGTGCTCAGAGATATGGTTTAGTGTTGACCCTTCAGTGCAGGGATGAAGGTTGGATTGGATGATGCTGAAGGTCTCTTCCAACTAAATATATTCTGTGATTCTGTGACTGGACTAAGCTCATTAGGCTTTGATGCTGCTTTGAGGACCAATTCATAAAATGAAGCAGCAGCTAAGAAAGAAGCCTGAGGAAGCACACCACCTCCTTTCCTTCGGAAGTCTGCCTCTCCCACCACCCAGAAATACAACACCACCCTCAGATTCACGAAGACTTTCATTGTCTTTACTCAGGTAATGAGAAACAACTAAAGACTAAGACAGTCAGAGCATAAATATCCAGCACCTAAAACCCTCAGAAAGGTATACTCACTTGTTCTATTTCTTCCTCTGTATGAAACACTTATTAATATGATGTATGACATCTGCTACTTGGCTACAAAGGTTGTTTACATACTGTGTGTGAAAACATGCATAAACAAAGCCACAGTGTCCTAATTCTCTGTTTGATGCTTGCCTCTGTCTGCTTTGTAGAGTTATTCTGTTTGCAAACACACTTTGTGCAAGTCCAGCTTTGCTCAACTGAACTACAAGGCCCTCTGTGAGTCAGCAGTGCTGACCATTAACCAGTCCAGTATACAGCTCCTGCATTAGACAACAGTTTTCTCATCGATTGTCAAGGCACTTCTGCTCACTTTGGCCCAAACAAGTGTTCACTGCAATGGACTGATGCTATCATAGAAAAGATTTACCTATTTTTGCACATGGCGTTTCTAAAAATAAAGAATTGGCATCTGAATCTTTGTTTCTTTGGCAGAAACAAGCAACAACACTGGGAAAATTAGAAGCAGCCACACACCAAGCATCATCCAGACAACCTTGACTTGAAAACCAGATTCTCAGCTGATATAATTCAAGCAGCCATAATTCACCAGGACCTTCAGGGAGAGAATATGTCAGAGATGGGTATCTTACTCTTTTTTTTTTTTTTTTTTTGATGGAGAAATTTCAGTATATCCACAGAAATTGAATGAATTATCAAAGAGAGCTCTGATTTTCCCAGTGATGTTGCAAAACAGTTTCCTACCTCTAGGGAATTGCAAGTAGCAAAAGTTACTGGGGAAAAAAGTAAGAATTGTTTAAGGAGAAAAAAAAATAAGAGTACATTTTGCAGCATTTCCTCAAAGGTAAATGCTATCAATAAATGTTTAATAACCAGCTCTGCAAATCGTTTTATAAAGATGCTCTGGGATGTTCCTCTGTCTGATACACAGGATTTCTCAAGTACAGTTCAAGAAGGGAGCCAAAGCCAAAAAAAAAAAAAAAAAAGCTAGTAGCCAAATGGAAGCTACAGAGGATGGTGAAGACCATCAGACACTATCTTGATGTGATACATCAAGACACATCAGACGCATCAAGTAACATACTCAGAGAAACCTTCTGTCTATACTCCCATCACCATTTTAACCCACTGAAAACTTGGCATCAGAAGTACAAATGAAAGGAACAAGAGAGCTAGAACAAGATGTGAATGCATAAGAAACATACTTTTACATGCCTGTAATATTCACAAAGAAGCAGTTTTTCTTCTTTAGAAGTAAGAGTGTAACGAGCAAAAAACTTAAAGCATTACAAATAAACCAGTAACAAACCTGACTAAAACAAGTCCAACCATAATTAAGAAGGTAATTACTCAGTTCTCTTCCAGCATTTAAGGCATTTCCAATGCTGCTTTAGTAAGAAAACAAGCACTTTCCCAACAAGAAGGAAATAAAATACCAAACCAGCCCAATAGGAACAAAAATAAAACCTATCATAGGTTGATTTAATTCTATCGAACTTCAAACACAAAATTCTACTTTGATTAAGCTGACAAAGCTTGGTGGTTTTATTAATTTTCCCAAACCCAAAATTCAGACTCATGTATGTATGAGTTAAACCTTTGTTTTTTCAGTGCATCATTAGCTGTCTGTTTTAACACTTATTTTTCCACTTGTTTCCTTCTCTTATCTTTATTTACTGGTATGTGAACAACTTGCTGCCTAGGATTCATACCACAGATATTACCATGTGTATTCCAAATGATCCATTGGCTTTCTAGGCAGACATTCTTATCCAGATGGATAAAAACCGCAGGGCAACATAAGTGAACTTAGTCCGAGAGCAGACATTGAGAATTTTTTTTCATGTGGTATTAAGAGTCTATTTATCCTTAGAAAGATTTTAGCTGACAACCAAGTGTCCCAGAGAGTGGACAATGTACATTTGGACAAAGAAAAAAACAGATCTTTACAGATGACAGGCAAGCACAATTTGAAGGTTTCCAGAACGACAGATAAATTTAGCTTTTTTTTAAGATCATTGGTATGGGAAAATGATTGTGTTGTGACCCTCAAGAGACCATGTCCAGAGTATTTTTAAATGTCATGTCTTAAAAATACTCTCAAGACCCTCAAGTTAGAGCACTGGGACTCTGAGGCAGTGCAAGATTAAATGACTGTAGAAAGTTAACTACAAGGCAGTGCTGAAAGAAGTAGCTGTTTGACATAAGGATTTGTGAGTGTTCTTTCTGTTGCATCTTACCTTATCAAAGGGAGGGTAATGGATAGGCTGTTTGGAATATTCTTGAAACCTAATGTGCAAAGCTGTTGCATTTTCAGTATAAGGGTTAGTTTGGACAGTTCCCATTGGATTCAACATTTCTTCAAGCTCATCTGAAAAATTAAGACAGAAAAATTGATATCATGGCCCAGGCACGTATTAAAATTAACAAATCTGAAAGGCAAAGACACAACAAAGAATTGCTTATGGCATACCATGGACAGAAGGTTGTTTTGCTGCACAGTGCTTTTATTACAAAGCATTGTGTGTCCAGCATAAACTACCCATACCTCCTACATTCCCAAACATTGGAGTATCAACCAAGGAGAAATGGATGTTCTCTGTCCCAAAGAAACAGTTAAAGGAAAGTGAGACTTTCCCATACTGAGTCAAACCTTAGAATGACCTTCAGACTCTGTAAAGCAGTATGCACACTGCCTGTAGATCAAAGGGCATGAAGAAAGGAAGAAAGTTTAAAATCAGATTTCTTTCAGCACTACAGAATAGGGTTTCTCAGGATAGAAAAAAGTGACATGAAAATTTCAGACACTCTTACTAATAATCTTCCTTACTATCAGGGAAGGAAGACTTGGAATTTCCACTCACTTTTTGCTGATGCAAATACTGTCACATACAATATAGTTTATCTATTTACTTTAGGATGTACAGGAACCAAAATTCTCCTTAAAGTGCATCTCAAAAAGCAGGTAACACCAGATATAAACACGCATCTGTTTTTATGGGATTTTCCTTCCAGAACAGATAAAACTTTTACAATACTGCTCCCAGGCAGACTTTTGCCCTGCCCTCCTTCCTAATGCACACCACTCTCAGGAAAGAGATTAAGACATTACATACTCATCCACATAAAAGATACAAGTAGGAAAGAGATCATGGCAGGAAAACTGGACACGCATACAGTAAATGCTCTATTTGATACTACTTTTTTCTTTAGTTTTGTAGATATTTGAAGTCCAAATCTCAGAAGTAAAACTTTACCAGGAAATGATGACCAGCTGTGCAATACCAGTTCTCCATTCTTCAACTGTCCTTTATAATCAAACACCATGGTATTTACCCAGGCTACAGGATAATGCTGTTACAGGAAAGAAATTTTACACAGAAATTAAGATGCCAGTGAACCTTACTCTGCAGCAAGCACTACAACAGAAGTAAAAAGTAGTGGCCTGGGGTTTTTTTGGTGCTGTTTTTCAGAAAAGCAGTTAAACAAATGCATGATTTCCAGTGTGGGCTCTAGTACCACTGAGGACAACAAGATTTAATTGTAAGGGTATTGGTCTGAGAGTACAAAAATGTGCATTTCCCTGCATGTGAGCTGAGATGCTAATATTTTCATCTTTCAAATTGGAACTTATCTAGGGTTAACAACAAAACTGACCCTTTAGAATACAATTCTTTAAGCAGCCATTTGCCAGCTGGCTTATAACCAGAATTTTCATGCAGTTTCTAGTGTCTCAGAAGAATGGAAAATATTTTTCATACCAAGTACAGTTTTTAAGACATGTTCTTTGTGACAGTTTTTTTCCTTGTTTCATTTCACATTCTCGAACACTGAAGTGAGGACAATGAAAGATTTCCAAATGCTCATTTCAATCTAACTCAGAGGTACACTCAATTAAAAAACAAATTAAATAATTACCACTTTCCCTGCTTTCCTAATGGTTTGGTATTTGGAAGTATTCATTGCCTTGGTTGACTTTTTTGTTTTCATCTTATCCATCACAGCATAAACAGCGAAGCAGAGCCTTGCCATTCTTGGGAGATCACAAACATTTATTTCAAACTCCAGTACTTCATTCCAGACATGGTCACTTCTCCCAGATATTTCTGTGCTTACAATGGTTTTGCAAAGGAGTTCTGTACCATGGAAAAGACCAGCCCTGACATGAACCTGCAATAAAGAAATGAGACATTTTATGCTTACCACAGAACCTAAACAAACTAGTTTACAGAACATACATACAGGCATTTTATCAATATTTCTATCTTAATTAAATCTTCCAGGACAAACCAAATGTTTTAAAAAGTTGGTGGCCAGCATTATTTAAGTACTGAATCACTTATATTACCACACATGACTAATAATAGCAATTCATTTGTATTAATAAATACAATACATGGATATACATATGCTTCTAACTTAACATACCTAACACAGAGGAAATCATAGGAAACAAACAGCTAAGCAGAATGAAAAAGCTAAGGCTAACTTCTGAATAAATTCAAGTTTCCAAGGAGACCCAATTTCTAAATGAGAAAAGCTTTGGGTTTTGTTTTGTTTTTTTTAAGATTAAAAAATTATTCATTTTTCATTTAAACTGTTTATAAAATGTAGAGGAAACATTTCTGACCCTGACACTTGAAATCACCTGTAATATTAACAATGTACATAATTCCCAGGAATTCTTTGTCCTTAGCACCTGGAAATGAACAATATCAGCTAGCTTGAATGATAAAAATATGGAACAGGAAAGGAGAAAGGCAGGAAGAGAAAGAACTTAGAGTTATTGACACTGAACTTAAACACATTACAGGTCAATGTTAAGATATCTACTTAAGGCTCATTATGTAATAAGTTATTTCTGTTTAGTAACATGAAACACAGAAAACTGCATGCTTTCAAGTATTCACACTCTTGGACTGTTTCAACAAGAATGACAAGGAGGTCTTTAATTCTGTTACCTAACTGAACAATAAAGAGCGAAAAAGAGAAGAAGAGAAAAAAGAGAAAAAAAAAAAAAAGGAGAGGGAGCAAATCCACATATAATCCTTTGGGTCAATATAAAAAAGTAGTTCCCAATGTTATAAAATGTTTCAGGTTCCCTATCCTCCAAACCAAAGCTCCCTTTAAGCTATCATACTATTTCTGAGCACTTTAAAGGAAAGGCAGAGGTATTTTAAATACAGTAAACATAACACAGGTTTTGGATTAAAAAAAAAAAAAAAATCAAATAATTCACCTTTGAATTCCCAACTGACATATGTAAGCCATTTTCCAGAAGAGAGCCCATCATTTCCTCTTTCAAAGGAACAGTACTGTGACCAACAGTCCCGATCCTAGTATCAATACATCTTTTTCGGCTTCTCCAACTACTGCACAGTACTAAGTTCTCCACTCACAAATCAGCTCAGATAAACTATTCACTGCCAAACTGTAATACAGTTTAAATGAATTCCTGCTACAGAGCAAATCTGTCTTAATCCCAGAATAATCCCTGAAGAAGGCATTAGTAGCACCCACAGACAGTCTACAAGTAACACCCATTCTGCCACTGCTGAAGAGACTGCTGTCACAGCACAGGCACTGGCAGAGCTGATAGGTCTTGAGAGATGCTGTTATGGGGCGCTCCTTGATACTGATGCCACAAGAAGAGCCATTGTTAAACTGCCTCCTTGACTTACATTTATACAACTCCTTTGTAACTAATTTGCACGTTCATTGTATGTTCAACAGAACTTTATAACCAAGTTCTTTTGTTGATTGAAAGACACCTTATGGAACTATGATTACATTTAGTTTATTATCCGCTTGTGCTTTAACACGAGCAACAGTAAGTATTCTAAAACTTTACTTGCCCTTTCTTTTTTTTTTAGTTTTTTTTTAACTAGGTATTTTAATTTGTATTTGCATAATTTTGGATATTGTTCTGTGACTTGGTACTATCCAATACTGTAACTTTACATGCCAGCACACTTCACTGAATTGTCTTTTACTTTATTGACATAAAAAGTATAAATGATCGAGTAAAATTTAACCGTAACAAAGCATGGTATTGCTGGACACACTGCTGTTTTCCTTGCCTTTTGGATAGTTCCAATTGCATCATTTCCAGTCCTGTTAATGGAAGGGATTAGATCCTGATTTTATTCTTTTCATTCTGACACTCCCCTTTTACTACTGAAATGGTATGTACTGATGGTGCAGGCAAAAAACAAAACAAAAAGAAAAGCAATTTCAAATGTCATGTATTTGGAAAACTGGGTGACAGCTGAATGAATTCACTTGTGCTTGAGGTGAAAATACTCAATCCAGCACACATTAGTGGAGTGTTATCCATCTGACAAATGTTTTGTTTCCCACTACAAACACTGCATTTATCAACCCAGTTGGTGATTTCAGCAAAATGGATGAATATCAGCTTGATCCAAAGCACAATGAAACTAAAAGAACAATGGCAATGAATTAAACAGCCTTAGAATCAGGATAGGAAACAAATACGTTCTCAATAGTGACAGTTCCATAACAGCATAGACAGACAATGCAGGGAAACATGCACAAGCTTGCAAGGTTACTACATGCATTTGTGGTCTTGGGTAACTACAGGACTTTAAAAGTTTTAAGACTACAAAGCATTCAAAACAGTAAACAACACTTAGATAGTGTCCACAGGCACTAATATCAAAGAACTGCCAATTTTTCCTGTTTCTCCTCAAGTTTACAATCAGTGCATTTTATTTTCCTCTAAAACCACACTGAAATTACCCAAATGCCATTTTTTTTTTAATATGAAGAAAACCCCACTGAATAACTATGTTGCTTCTGGAATCCACTTTCTCTTTTCCCTTCCCTTTTCTTTGAAAAAACTTTAAGTCATTCCTTAACTTCCAGACGGATGAGTCTAGTCTGGGTGATTTCATTGCGGGGCGGGGGTAGAGTGGGTAACTCCCAAACCATTACAAGAACAGAGAGTCAAGAAGACAACACAGCTAGCTAAATAATGGTTTAGATAAAGGAAAACATCTGGATTTTGCAGACATCCTTTTACACAGTTACAATTCTCAGGTAGTAAAATTGAAATTACAGATCACGTAGCTACGTAGTAAAATGCAATATATACAGGGACGTTGCAACAATAGTTCTGGAAGAAAAAAAATATTGTGCTGAGTATCCTGAATAAAGCATCACAACAACAAACATCAATGGCTAATTGAATTCCTTCCTAACCTCCATGACTGACTATATTATTGTTTACCAATCAATAAATTATGGAAATTTATGTTGTTCTACCTCACAGACAAGTGCATGGTAAGGTCTAAAAGCAGTTGTGCAATGAATTCCCACGTGTTAACAACTTGTGGTCTGTAAAACAGTTCAGAGCCCAGTCACGTACAATTTTACAGGAAGTGATACTACAGCTTGCTTTGGGGTGTTCAGCATGTTTAGAAAATAAAAGACAGATTGCCAAGAGGCATGCACTTAATGCTTAGACATAAAGAATATATGCAAAGAATATATACAAAAATACAGAACACTGAAAGATGTTTGATATTTAATCTAGGTCTGTTTGTCAGGTGTTTTTACAACAGTTTGGTTTGAATAAGCTTATTTCACACCAGTATCACTACATTGCAGATACCATCTTAAGGAAAATGGAGTACCATATGAATATTCATGTCATACTATCCATGGTTATTGATATTGTTCTAATGCACAGATCCAACTTCAGACAATATAGCATTACCTTAGCAATAAGGCAATATTTTAACCAATAGAAGTGGGAAGAGCCAAAAATGCTTACATTTCTGCTGAACTGATTTTGAGTTCACTGAACATGAAAATCAGTAAAATGATGAACAGAATGGCTTCTGATGCTAGGCACATTTACTTACTTTGGCATTTTCTTCTGTATTTAGTTTATTACCCTTTAACAGAGTAATCTTGAAAGGGTTGGAAATATCCCACACACTCTGAGAAGGGAAACAAAGATACAAATTCATTCTTAAGCAATGTAACATACTGAGACCTATTTTATAAGCTAAGCATTTTAAGCCAGTCATAAATACAATACAGTGTTTTAAAATATAAATTTGGAATCTTAAAAAATAAATTGGTTATTTTAAGTACGATAACATACACAAGATTTCCTAATGGGAAAAAAGACAAAAGCCACTCAGCTGAGAAAGGGGAAGGGTTGTGAGAAAACACATTGAGCACTTCTCGCTGACAATTCACAATAACTCTGTAAATTTATTGCCCACTCTGAATTGATACAGTATGCAACAGAGCAAAAACTGCCCACATTTCTTAGAATGACAGTATGTGAACTCCAACCATGCTGTAAGGCCAGAAGTTTAGCAATAAAAGAAACAGCATTAAAAGAGAAGTTAGATGTGTGTTATGGCAAGAGATGCCATAACTGAAGTGGCAACACCATGTGAAATATCTGGGCTAACTTAAGAGATCCTTGACAAGTTGGAGAGGTGGGCTCAGGTGGACCTCAGGAGGTTCAACAAGACCAAGTGAAGGGTCCTGTAACTAGGTCAGAACAACCCTCATTATTGATACAGACTGGGGGATGAGGTGACAGAAAGCAGCCCTGTGGAAAAGGGTCTGGGAGTTCTGGTGGATGAGAAGCTAGACATGAACCAACAATGTGCACTTGCAGCCCAGAAGGCCAATGGCATCCTGGGCTGCATCGAAAGCCATGGGGCCAGCAGATCAAGAGAGGCGATTCTGCCACTTCACTCTGCTCTAGTGAGACCTCACCTGGAGAACTGCATCCAGCTCTAGAGCCCTCATCACAGGAAGAACATGAATCTGATGGAATGGGCCCAGAGGAGGGCCACAAAGATGATCGGTGGGTGCTGTAACACCTCTCCTACAAGGTTAGGCTGAGGGAAGTGGGATTGTTCAGTCTGGAGAAGAGAAGGCTCCAGGGAGATCTAATAGCAGCCTCCCAGTTACCTACAACAAGGAGGCCTACAAGAAGGCTGGAGAGAGACTGTTTATAAAGGTCTGTAGGGGTAAGATGAGGGGCAGTGGTTTTAAATTAGAAAAGAGTACATTTAGATTGGATGTTAGAATAAGTTCTTTACCATGAGGGTGGTGGAACAGGTTACCAAGGGAGGTAGTTATTCAAGGTCAGGCTCAACAAGGCTCTGAGCAACCCAGTCTAGTCGAGGATGTCCCTGCTCACTGCACAGGATTTGGACTAGATGACCTTTGCATGTCCTTTCCAACCCAAACCAATCTATGATTCTGGACCATTACTGCCTAAGCTAATGGAGCCTACACAAAACACTGAGGCCGGAGAACTCAGGTACTCTGCAATGCCTTCCCCAGGTGCACATAACAAATTATTACCTACTCTTCTGGGTTGTGATTGAAAGTAGAAACGAGAGCAATGGAAAGGAGATATTAGGGAGAGATGGATGGATGAAGCAAGAGAAGGTAAGAAATTTCAAGAAGGCCTCAAGGTCTGCTATTTCTGATGTAAAAAACTTGTCACAGGCAACAGGTGGCTCTAAGTAGACCCAGGTGACTTACACTGGAAAGCAGCTGTACTAGCACAAATTCCAGGCATAAAGATTTATATTCCAGAAGCTGCTGTTCCTTTGGGTATTAGATAGTCTCTGTATCAACTTACAGTTGTTGTTCTTGTTTTTTTTGGTGGCAGAGGAAGAGGAAGGTTGGATGATTTTCGGTTTACGGCAGCTTCTATGGCAATCATCTCCTGCTCGCACATTTTCTTTATGGTGCAACACTCAACTAGAGTCAGCTGAGGAAGGGTCCTGTTCATCACACAGTTGCGTATATACTGAAAGCCCAAGGAAAACAGATGTTATCAGCTAGAAGACTACTTTTACAGCAATTCTCAAAGCAAAGAAACAAATGATGTACTACAAAGACACTAAGGAAATGGTGCATGTGTATTTCACACTTGGAGAGGGCTGCAGCCATGAGGAGGAAGTGTGTTACTGTTCAGCGCAGCTGACCGGTACAGAAAAGAAGGCCAAATTTTGGCCAAAGCACCAGAGAACTGGTAAGGCCTTTACATACCTGAAACTGAATTAATGGATGATCACCAAAAACATATTCTAGCCTTCCACTAACTTGCAGCACATAGTCAGCAGGATCAACTTCCTCATCTTCTTTTCCATGGATAGTCAAACGTTTTCGGATTGCCAGCTCATTCAGCTTGATGGGATTCATGTTAGGAGACACCTGAAAACTAAATACATCCTAACAAAAGAAAAAGAGGAATCCTGATTGCCACGGTCAGATGTACAAGCCTTAAACTGCAGCAAGCACACAAGACTAGGTAGAAATACTTAACTGGTAAAATCAGTCTACTTTAACAGCTAAAGCTTACACCTTCAGCGCACTCAGAGCACTAGCCATCCTAAAAATGGCAAAATGGTAAATTCCCAAGCTTTTACAGCATCAGAAGTATTTTTAGGACACAGAACTTCATCTAACTGATTCAGCAGCAATTTAAAAGACCTCTAGGATAAAGGTACTGATTTATAAGCTTTTATTTTAGAGCATGTACAAGACAAAAAAATCACACATACATTTCAACTTGCCACTGACAAGTTACCCTCTACTTCTGAGTACAATGGTATCCAGAAAAAGGAAAGCTTCAAGTAACGAAGCAGAAAATTGTTAATGTACTTTATGTGCTAAACTACCGCCTTCTTTAGAGTAGTGCTGAAGAGGTGTAACAGACCTCCCTCAGTTCAGCATGTTCTGGGGTTCAGTTTGATTAATTTTGTATTTACATATACACAAACTCCTGAAGATGTAAGCAATCTAAAAGCAGTTATGTACAGATGTGAAGTGTTGTCTGACTTACATTATTCTGACTTGTGCTTTACTTCTATAGATGTTTACTGGTAAGGTGCCAAGCTGCCCTAATGGAAAAATCTAACTCTGTAAACTCAGGCAAACTTAATTGTGCAGTTTTTCAGCTTCTGCATGGTTCACAACAGCTTCCCGCCTTCAGAAAGCTGCCAAATTGTGAAGCCTTTCTGCTGCTATCATAACTAATGGTGAGTAGACAGGGAATGACACTTTTTCTCCTCAGGAAGCTGGCGCTCTCCAACAGCTGCCTTGATTCCAAACTGTAGCTCTTTATACATCACAGAAATGGGGATCAGTCTTTTCCTCTTGCTCCACAGACAAGGAGGCAGCTTTTACAGCTCACCCACACATTCTAGACAAAATGGATTTTAATATTCCTTTCTTCAATCTTGAAGCATTCCTACTAAAAGAACACAACAGTTCCCATACACTCCTATTTAATTCTCCTGAGATGGTTCTAGTACTCAGTGCAAGTAGTAAAGTCTGAAACATTTACTGCTCTAGAAAGCAGCTCAGGTTTGAGCTGTTAATAGCTTAGAAGGTCAGAACGGGCAGCAGAATTATTCAAAACATTTGAAATGTCAGCAACCCAATGTATGACAGTGGCAGGCAAATATATTCTACACCAGCACAAACTTTTGTAGTTATCATATGCATATACAGTATTTTAATCAAAAGCTGGCCAGCACACGGATATTCTCACTTCTACATAACTATAAATACTGATTCTTATCTTTTTCTCAAATGTATTGCTCAGCCTAATTAGTAGATCAACCTCCAAGATATCCAACAACGAATCACACACTGAATGCTAGTAAAGCAGCACACAGGCCAAAAAGCACCCTGACAGCTTTCAATTACATTTTGCTTTTAAACCAACATGAAATACTATAGAACACCAGTTGCACATTTTGACTTTAGAAGCAGAACTGTAATCTCACTTCAGAAGTTCAGTTCATAGCTGTAGCTTCACTTTCCCACTTTCTTTCAAGGGTCAGGGATGCTGATGGTGCCCGTAACAGTATTCTATTTAATTTCATCCATGACCAATCACATGCCAATTCAAACCAGGATCAAGAATAGAGCATGAACTGTGATGAACAACCATTCCTACCTGGCAGTTATCAAAATGAACAGCCACTACAAGATTTCCACTATAGAGCTTATCTTGGAAGCTCTCTGGGATAACAGGTTCCTGCTCTGGTGGGTAGGTGTGCTTTAACCAGTCCATCCAGGAGAGACCCACAAGCGATTGAATCTTTTCCTCACTGATTCTCCGCATTTTAGTTCGGAAGTCATTCACTTCAGGATCTTGTAAGGCATCGAACTCATGGAGACCTGAAAGAATTCAAGCAAGCAAAAGGATGCATACGTCTACAAATACTGCCCATCTATTTACCAATCCACTCAACATTGATTATCTTTGAGTTAAGTGCTTTTCTTCAGACACCCCACCCAAAATGGATCTGGCTTGTATGTTGTCCTGCATATCAGTGGACTTCCAGAGTTACTTGCATAATGACCACGCAACCTGGTGATGTAGGTTTGGGAGTTACCCGCCCCCCACACTTGTAAAATGACCCAGGCTAAAACTCAGTTGGCTAGAAGTTTAGATGAAGCTATATTTACAGCTCAGCACAATGTACAAGCAGATATATACACTATATACAGGAATAGTTACAGAAATAAACAAAGTAAAGGTAATATAGAAACACAACACCCCTCCCAGAAATCAGAGACCCCAGGAGGGGCTCTCAACCACCCTTCCACCTTCTCTCCACCCCTATACCTTAGCCCAAGGTTTGAGGATCGGCCAGAGGAGGAATTAGAAGAAAAAGTGGTTAGTGAGGTTACTCAGCAGAGAGAAGCCAGAGGTTGCTAGACCGCCCCAGACGCTGCACCCCTGAGACTGCAAACCCGACTGAGAGTGCTGCAAGCCCGACTGACTTATCTTTTGTTTTGAGTACTTATTCCTAAACATCTCAGCAAGCCTGAGTGAAGTAGACATCACCATTGTTTCCTTTTCACAGCCTATAATATAATTTTCTCTATTAAAATATTCCAATTAGCCTTAAACCAGCACACCTGGCATGACAGTTTCAACAGCAAGAACCAATGTTTCTCCTAAGTACTATTAAATGGAAAAGATAATCTCATTCTGAGTTTGGGATAGCTTGGTAATTTTCAAATCTCTGCCCATAAAAGCAAATGCAAAGAAAGCAGAGGAAACAAATTAGGGACCATAGAAGGGGAAAAGTGTTTGCAGACTACAGGGTTTTTTTCATGCCACAGAAAGATGGCACAACCTTTTTTATTTCATTTAGAAGTCAACAGTGATAGTGGGAGCATAAATACGTATGTTTATTGATTTTTCTTAGCGAATAAAATCTTCTAAAGTCAAAATGACAACACTGAAATTTCAGCCAATTCAAAATCAGTAAGGTTCCCTCTCCAAAATATGTAAAGAGAGAAGACACAGTGGAGAGTTCACACAGCTGCCATTCTTCAGTACTTCAGGATCTATAGGGCCTGCAAGTGTTTCTTTCTGTAATTTAGACAGCACTCTTCAAAGCACCAAACACCTTTTGAGAACAAAACATGCAGTTTAGAAGCTAAGAAAGAACACATTTTTATCACTGTTAAGGCACAGAACAGGGGCTGTGTAAGGAAGGATCTCACAAAGCAATAATAAGCAAAATATTCAGAGAACATGAATCTGTCAGAATCTCTCTGAATGGTTAAACTGGCTAACAGTTTCCATTGTCAGCTTTAACAAATAGGCAGACAGTGTACTCTTGAAATCTAAACAAAACCTGCAGTCTTTATAAAAGAGCTAACAATGGGTCATTGTTTAAAAACAAGAGGTATGACCTCACACAACCCTGTCAATCTTGATTGTGTAACCAAGCGGAGTAGATTTAAAAGCTGAAAATTCTGAAATAACATCAAGTTACTGCAAAATCTTTAAAAATAGCTTTTCATTGTTTGCTGAAAATCAGCACCACAACTGAGAGCAGAAACAGATTGTTAACTAACTCATGGATAACACAACCATAATATTTTCTACTTCCTTCTCGGTATCCACTTTGCTGTCAGGCTATTTATGATAGCACTTTTCAGGGATTATGCTATTCTCACCAACTACTAATATTATAGATTTCATAGACTCATAGAATGCACTGGGTTGGAAGGGACCTCTAGAGGCTGTCTAGCTTAACCTCCTTTCAGTAAACAAGGACATCTCCAGCTAGATCAGGTTGCCCTATAAAGCCTGACACTGAATGTGGCTTCCACCATCTCCCTGGGCAGCCTGATCCAGTGTTAACACCACTCTCATAGCAACGAGCTTCTTCCTAATGTCCAATCTAAATCTACCCTTTTATAGTATAAAATCATTGTCCCTTGTCCTAGTGCTACATGTCCTTGTAAGAAGTCCCTCTCTGGATTTCTTGTAGGCTTCCTTCGGGTCTCCCCAGACCTCCTCCAATAAGAGAAAATGTGCTCTTGACTCATGCAGTGCTACAACATGGTGCTGAAATATAACACTGAAAGTAGCTTTCAACAACTTCCAATGCTTTGTGTTGAGTATTTAAATTACTTTAAACTACACCAGTATTAGTCTGAGAAAGGGAAATTCTGGTTGGTAAATATTCTGATTTCAGTACTTTTTCCCCACATTCTTTCACTGTAATCTGTCCAATAAAGACCTTCACACACCATCACATGGAAGTTTACCATCACTTTCCACAACAACTAAATGTAATTACCTTTGCCTATAAGGACACCTATTTTGGAATCCAACTTTTCTCCTGGATCACAATTCCTTGTCACTAGTTTAAGGACAGGAAGAAAGGGTCTAACATCACAAAGTCTCCGTGTTTCATCCTCCAGTTCTTCATGCACAGCAGTTTGATTCACACATGAGAACATGTACGAGTCGATCTCCATGAGGAGATGAAAGAGTGGATAGGAATGTGCCTGCTTCCATAACAGCTGCAAAGAAAACAATAAGAAAGCATGGACATTGCTTATGGACTGAAGGTAACATTAATCTCCATTTATGTTCCCAAAAGAATGTAAGAATAGCACCTCTTATCATTTTTATCCCTATGTATCACTATATATAGGTAACAAAAGACTAAATCTGGCATTGTCCTTGTCTTCCTGTAAAACAATTACATCAATTAAAAAGCTGTACCTTTTTCTTCCCCAAGTTCTTTAACTTCCATTTCTAGCTACTGGAACTTACCTATATCCCTTAATGACTGAAAAACTTAAAAAGCCATGAAGTCCCCAAAACTAACTTTCACTGAAAGCATTCATTTGCCATCATCCAAAGTACTGAAGAGGAATTACAAAGTCTACAAAAATGAACAGTTCTTCAAATCTCAAATAACTGGCCACCTTCTTTTCTCATATTTTACTCAGGACAAGACACTCTTGCATCTTGTATTCGGTTTTGAGTACAAGATAAACTCCTCATATTTACTCTCATGTCCTCTCATTATACATCCAAGGGTCCACAAATTAGGGTTTGTCACGCCAATGTGGTGAGAGCAAAGCTACTAATCCAATATGCCAGTCTTCATTATTGTTTTGCTTCTAGACACAGTGATTTCCATGAGAGTTCCACAGCTGTGATCAACATTCCTTTTCTCTGAAAAACAGCTAAATATCGACAGCAACTCTTTACAGCATGTTGAGTTTCAACGTGTCACAACCACCGAGAATATCAGACATCTTAGTTCAAGTTTCTTATTGTTGTAATTTCCATACTTGTTTTTTAAACTCTTTGGTAGCTGACATCACTAGCAGACATTCCATTACCTAACTCACCAACTAACCTGGAGTTGCCTAGGTTACTCTTTTACTAAAACAACAACATTTTTCCAGTCAGAACTATTTTGAGTACTTGAGTACAGCACAAAACTTGTTTCTCAGATCACTTCCATTTTTAGTGGCACTCTAATATTTTTTCTGAAACATCAAATTATCAACAGCATTAAGAAAAAAAAAAAGCCACCTAAGTGTTTAGAAAGTTTCAAATTAGGTGTAGAATAAATTATACGAAGCTACTACTGATACATGGAAAACAATTTCTATAAACAAATGAGTATCCTCAAACCAAATTGTAATGAAAAATCATGGACTTATTTACCAGGTAATGCAACAGAATGAGGAATCACACTTCTTTATTATCTTTTAGACATCTATTATGCTTAAGGAGGAGATTACTTGGTGTTGCAATTCACTCACTACCTAATCTCAGAGTAACTTGTCTAAACACAGCCACCATCTGATGAAAGGTAAATTCACTGTTGTTTAGTATCCGTTGTTATTTCATTACCTGATTGATTATTCCTTCACTTTTTAATGATGCCCTAACAAGGCACTTGTACACAAGCTTTAAGTGGCATATACAGTTGTTAAAGCATTCAACTTTGAGGTCAATCAAATGAAGCAGGAGCACAATCTGTGACTTCTATATTAAAAATCAGATAGACAGTGACTCCTGTTTGCACACTAATCAGAGAAATGCTAAATCAATGTACAATGTATTACTGATGTATTTTAAAAAGGTTTTAATGTAGAAATACAGTATTAATATAGAGCTATTAGAATAATCTCTGCTGAATTGTAACTATTAGCAAGAAGTAATTTCTCCAGACCTTACCATCTGCCCAAAATCATTACAAATCCCTAGACACACATCTTTATTAATCAATCTGCTATGCACACGCCTTCAACACATTATTTTTTATGACTACTCCAATTCATTACTTGATTTGCTAAAAGGCACACAAAAATCAGAAACAGCATTCATTCCAAAGTTAACTCCTATGTTTATTGACTGTTTGGTATTACCTGTTTAATATGAGATATGGTGGCATCTCGAGGGACATCCAGGTTGATGTAGATTCCAGTGGGCAACAGGAAGTCCACAGATATTGAGCCATCAGCACCAATCTGCGAATCCACTGCCCAGATGTCAAGGCTGTCTGTCACGGCAGGAGGCATTATGGAATCTCAATAATATCATAACCACATGGCCTTAGGGGGGGAAAAAAAAAAGATTTAAAATTCAGTATACTTAACCTTCTATAATTAGACACACATTTTAAGGCCTTTGGAAAGTTTACATAAGCGTGTTTGTACAGCTCAGCTTGCAGGGCTGGGATCTCACATGGTGGCATTGCAAACACATAAGCACAGTTTCACTCATTAATTCCATTCAGTATAATAAAAGCTCATGCCTGGTAAAGCACTATTGGTGAGATATTGGTATTGTTATGAAAAAGAAATCTAAAAGAAAAAAAATCTAAGAATTTAGAGGTTAGCTGAAAGTTAGAAATTCATTTTAGATCTTCTCCAAAACTATCTACCTGCATAAGATCCAATCAAAGCAAACTTCTTGGATGAGGCACAGCAATATTTAACATGAAAATACAAAATCAACTTTCTAATTTTGTTTTTGCAAATTTCCTGTTAGTTGTAAAGGATTTGGCCAGAGTGACAAGAAAGTCTGTATCAATAGCAGGAATATCACCTTCAGCTCTATTAGAAAGCAATGCTTTCCTCTAGAGACGCTTATCTCAATTTGTTTTCACCCTTAAAGAAAGATCAGCTCCTGCAAGTTCATCCCACAGGGGAAACTACATCCAGAGCAGGCTAAGGGGAAACTCCGTGGGACACATTTCAACCCACTATACTGCCTTCCTCATTATTTGGCTTTCCTATTTCAAAACATTCTTATCTACTCTTAATGCTACCACTAGTTTTCTAACACTGTGAGTCTTACACTTTGTTTACCACTCTCTAAAGATGCTTTAATCACTACTCACTTAAATATTTACTTTCCTCTTCAACCAGACAATGCTTTTCAGTTGACAAAGGAATGGCAAGTGTTGTAAAACACTACTGAAAAGTGCTACTCCAATAAAGACAAGTTATCCCTGCGACTTTCTAAGTCTTCTTGGACATCATGAGATGTGGGCAATCACCATTTGTAAAAATAGAAGCAACACTTCGGGAGCTTCTATCACTTTCATTATTGAATAATAGTTTAGCACCATCAGGTCCTAGTTTCCCCCCAATAAATCCATGATGAACCAAAACAAAAAGAATTGGTGGTGGGAATGTAGACCTGATGAAAGTAAAAATCAAATGTGAAAATGTTTTATCTTAATAAGCAAATCTTTACAAATTCCTTTGCTCATCATTAGGTGTGGTCTCTTAAATTATCTCAAAGAAAAAAAATTAACCTCACCACATAACACAGAATATACTCCCAGAATAGCACAGCATATACCCCAAAAAATCTAGAGAAAATGCATAGCCATAGAAAAATCCTTTAAATTATCTAAATTCATTATTGGATGCACACAGTATATTTTCAGTTATTTTCTGCGGTCAATCCCTGTAAAGTATTGTGGTATTGCCACTGAAGCATCACTTTACCAGTAACAGCAACAAGGAAAACATTAACCTGCTCTATGTAGTTATGTTGTTCATTATTTTTATTTAAATACAGCATAAGATATTTTCTATTTTCACTCTCTTTTGGGTGCTTTTCCATATTTACAGTTTTGGAAACTTTAGTGCATCAAGGAAGAGTTTAAAATGTTCAAAGCAGCAAGACTGAACAATGCTGTTACATACCCTACAGTTAACAAGTTCTTGTCAGACGCTTGCTTATAATTGGGGACTTCTACCACAGATATCATTTCCATTTTCAATGAAAAAGGGAAGAGCAACCATCATGCAAATCTGAGCAGGCTGGGAAGCTGTTCTTGCTTTCAGGCACTTATTTAGTATTTCCTTCCTCAACACAATTGGTTTGTGCTTTGTACAGTCAGCACCCAGTTTCCACCAGTAGCTGACATCACAGGGGTCAAGAGAGATCAAGTGTTTATACTGAGAATCACACTGATTGCCACTGTAAGGGGTCTGTGAGAATGAGTCACAGGCCATGCTGTAAAATGTGTGGTGGCACTAGTGACTAACTCACAACATCTAGCAACTGCAACAAAGGCAGAAAGGCATCTGGCCTGGGAGCAGTAACTCCAGAGACCTTTTAAATAACTTCCAGCTAAAGGAAAAAAACAACCATCAAAATAATAATAATAAAAAGCTATTTCAGGTTGCTAACCTCATAGCTATTCTTGCCTACTGTCACTGTAAAAACAACTTCTCATACAAAAGCAGGAAGTAATTAAAACTGTACTTAATCCTGGTTACTCAAGTATCTAATCAATGATTACTTGAATTTAATAGCAGCAAAGTCCCATTCTAAATACTCTTCTAAGTCACGGGTACCTAATATTGAGAGACTGCATTTAAACCTTCCTATGTAAGGAATAAATCTTCTCTAAACTTTGACAGGTATTTCATATTCATGTATATATACACACACAGACTTTTAATCTGCTTTAATACACCAGCAGTTCTGAAAGTGCTGCTTATACTAATAGAAAGACTAGTAAAGTATCTGCAGAATGAGAAGAGAAAAAGAATGTTAACACTCATCTTTGCATTTACTTAAAGTACATGAGCAAGAAGTCCTACAAGATTTTTCTGAATCAAGACCACTGCCTGCAATTTTTTGTCTATAAACCTGCAGGTGTACCAAGCATTCTAACTGAAGTGGAACAACTAGAACTACAACCTGGCAACATGTAGGTTGTAGAGACAAGGAGCTACTGGAGAGAGTCCATCAGAGGCTATGAAGATGATGAAGGGACTTGAGCATCTCTCTTAATGAGATGCTGAGAGACCTGGAGTTGTTTAGTCTGGAGAAGACTGAAAGGAGATCTTATCAATGCTTATCAGTGTCTAAAGGGAGGAGGGGCAAGAGGATGAAGCAGACTTTTTTTCACTGGTGCCAAGTTACAGGACAAGGGCCAATGGGCACAAACTGGAACACAGGATGTTCCACCTGAACGTAAGGATAAACTTGTTTCCCATGAGGTCCCAGAGCACTGTAACAGGCTCCCACTCTGGGCTGCCCAGTTCTGCTCCTCTCCTTGAATCTCTATCAGCACACCTCAAGCCTCCTAATAAAGCATTTCAGCTTCTCATCCAGGTAGAATCAATGAGTTACTTTCCTTCACATTATCCTGTTGAATCAGATCACAGGAGGATTTGTTGAGTGCCAGAGCCTCTGACAGGATAGGAATGGAAGCAGGACCTCTTTTCATCAGCAGCCAGCCCCCAGAGGGTGTCACAGAGCTTCAGGTAGTTGCAGACTCAGGATGCAGTTTTACAACTGGCTAAAACTGACCAATCTCTCCTTTCTGCCAGTAACAACAGAGCACTGGTCCAACTCAGATTCTTATATATTCCTCTGTCAATTTTTTACTCAAAACAGCTTTCTAAGCTGGCACACTGCATGAATCGCACACAGAGAGTNCTATGAGGACAGGCTGAGAGAGTTGGGGCTCTGCAGCCTGGAGAAGAGAAGGCTTCCAGGAGACCTTAGAGTAGCCTTCCAGTATCTGAAGGGGGCCTACAGGAAGGCTGGGGAGGGACTATTTATAAGATCTTGCAATGATAGGATGAGGGGCAATGGGTTTAAACTGGCAGAGGGAAGATTTAGACTGGATGTTAGGAGGAAGTTCTTTACAGTGAGGGTGGTGAGACACTGGCACAGGTTGCCCAGGGACGTTGTGGCTGCTCCCTCCCTGGAGGTGCTGAAGGCCAGGTTGGAGGAGGCCTTGAGTGACCTGTACTAGTGGGAAGTGTCCCTGCCTATGGCAGGGGGTTGGAACTAGATGATCCTTGAGGTCTCCTTCCAACCTTACCATTCTATGATTCTATGAGCAAAGAAAGTGGTGCTAATGCTTTGCTGGGAAGAGGGTAGCACCATCGTTTCTGACAGCAGCCCAGATTCTGACCAACTAGAGCAATATGTGAAAAATCACTTTCAACAATGAGACAGAACTCCCAAATAAAGGACAATTAAAATTCCAATACCCTAAGGCAAAATAAATGCTTCAGACTAACTCAGTTCCACCTAGATGAAAGGGGAGGGAGGAGCCACAGCATAAGTTACATAGATTTTCATCACTGACATCTTCCTTAAGCATTCACTTGTCCTGACATTGTTTCATCAAAGAAGCAATGTAAGCTATTTTTGTCTTCATTATAGATTCCTGCAGAGGGTGAGAATCTCCTCTGTGAAATCAATGTGAAAGCTACAGAATTTAATTTTCTGTCTTTCCTCCGTATTGTGACCTTGATCACAAGACAATCAGACATCTTAAGCAGGAGAGACCAGCCGACAGACCACAGTCCCTGAACAACTACTGAGAACAGCTCTGTGTTTCCAGCACAGAGTTCTTCTTCATTGTTCTTGCTTTGTGGTGGGGTTTTGTGCCTGTGTGTAGACCAGAGAGGTGCTGTGTTTTGCTTTTTTTAAAGGACTTACCATCTCTGGGCAGACAAAAGAATTTGCTCTAGTGCTAATAGGCTTGTTCTAAAAGCCAGGAGACCTTGTAGTTTCCCTCTCAACCCCCAATGTAAGTATATCTCATCATCTAACCAAGGATGAGGAAAAAGGGAATAAACAAATGAAAACGAAATAAACAATGGAGGGAAAAAAACCAAAAAACAAAAAACCCAACCAAGTATCAGAAGCAAGCTGCTCCTTCATTGATTCTTAAAAGGGTTTCAGGAACAATGACAGTCAAAAGTAAGTTACATATGTTGTTCTGTTGCAACCCCCTCAGTTTTCACTCTAACCAAAACACAGAACTAGAACCAAGTGTGCCTGAGCTATACAGTGCAGGTAACAAAGCAGACCAGAAGTAAGCAACACTTCCAGAAAGTGTCAGTCACCAGCAGATCCACTGGGATATTACACAATATCAATAATGAAACCCAGGCATTCAGAACACCCCCAGGAGTTACAAGACTAAAGGACCAGCAGAAACTGAGGTTACAAGCTGGGGTTGTGTGACTTACTGAGCCATCCATTTAGAAACTAATCCCATTTTGCTGAGGTGGCAGGCAAGACCAGTTTGTAGCAAACTCAATTCTACTGTAACTATGTCAGGAAAAGACAGCACTGGGGGCACAGGATCATGCAGCTGAAAAGGCTTCACACCGCCGCGTTAAGAACTGGTGACCTCAGTTTTACCTGCCTTGAGTAGCTAACTCGCTCATGTGTAAAGGAACAAAATCCAGGAGGTGCAAGTATCTAATATAAACCAGTGCTGACCAAGAAGATATGAAGGACAATGCAAAGAGTGGAAGAGATTTCATAAGGTTATCCTGAAGTTAAGAGCTGAACAGGAGCACCCAATTTTAATGTTTGGTAAGGTCTTCTAAACTCAGCATTTTGAAGAATGCACTAATTACAAAATTTCACACTATGTCTTCAAGTTAGAAATTCTTTACTTGCAAAATCACCATACATCCTCTAACACTCATCCTTTGAGGTGTAATTTTCAGTTGTTAAAAGAACACCAACATATAATCCAACGTAACACTCAATCTACAGCCTGAAACATAACAAAAATAACACTAATTAAAGGACAAATAAAAGAAGCTGATAAACACCCACTTAGCACAGTGTTAGAGGAAAATTCTGATTACCTTCTGTATCTCACAGTGTTTATAATTCTGGGTTGCCTCTTAGTAGCAAGAAAGTCTTCAGGCAATTCTTTAGAAGAGATACTGAAGTGCTGTCACCTATCCCTGAAACGTGGTCACAGTTCTCTGAGGATGAAGTAAGAGATGGCAAGAGGATGGGGAGAGAGTAGGCAGGGAAGAAATCACTTGTGCATGAGAAAGTCCATTTCCTTAATAATTTTCTTTTTACACCACTTCTTTCAAACAAGGGTGCATTTTAAGGGCACAAGTATCTAGAACTCTTTAGGCTAAATACAAACTGGGATTTGTTTTTCTTTTCACTAAAAACAGAAGTGTTGAATATTTACATAGAGGACAAATACCAGAACTCAGCTTGTTTTGATTATGTAAAAGCCGAGAGCACTCTGCTTATGCAGATTCTCACTTTATGTAATAAGTTATTACAGCTGTTAAGCACTACATTCAAGATGATCACCGCTGTGATCAATACAGCTTTATCTACTGCTTGCTCTGTCATGTGGCAGTCAAGGGGCTTAAAAAAAAAAAAAAACAAACAAAGCAACAAACCAAAAAAAAAACCCAGCCTTGCAGCAGTGAAAGCAGTTGAAAAGGGCCACCCTAGCCAGACACACAAGAACACTGTTCAAACAGTATCTTACTGTCCGGAACAGACTCAATGACAATCTGACCACAGTAATTTTCTAGGAAACAGCAGCAGAATATCACATAGGCTAAGTAGGAGAAACACCAAGCACTCACACAATATAACCATTGTAATCATTTATCTAACTACGTAAACATCCAGGACTATAAAAAGATGAGGCAGCTATACTCAAGGAAATACTTGAGAACAAACAAGAACTACATCCTACTCTGTTCCTAAAACTGTTACAAATGAACAGCTGCTGCCACAGCCTAAGAACTTAGAGGTCCCAGACAACTGTGCTGCCCTCAACACGCCAGCAGCAGTTTCAGAGTGTTCCACGGGACACCCATTTACTGACTTCCACTGCATTTACACCCACTGTAACAGGATGACATCAGACACCCGCTGGACTCCAAGTCACTTTCTTTTCTGCACGGTTTCACTTTATCTGCAGCTCACCTTGAGAGCAGTCTACAATCTGAAGCAGCACTTTTAGGCTCTTCCCCTTCCTTGGCTGTCCCTTGCCTCCCCAGCCACACAGTGGAAAAACATTATGAACAAACATTACTATTTTTCCATCAGCTCAGGGAATGCCCTGCCTCACCCTCTGAGAAGCAGGCACCATATCTGAATGAAGGGTGGGGTGAGAACAGTCATTAACCTCCAGCTGCAGTCACAGGGATGAAATTAGGTCTAACACGGAATTGCAGCTAGGCTTTTGTTTAACAGCTTAACGTGACAAGAGAAGGCATCTATGCTAAGCAACAAGTACCAAACACTCTATTTTCTGTTCACTAGACCTTGCAGTTCACACAGGAACAACAGTGGCCCTCTTTTAAAGATGAGATGTAATGCACTGACAAATCAAGTTTATTCTATGTGTTATTTCATAGCTGAAAAGTGAGCCCAGAGTTCTGGCCTTCTACAGCTGCATAGGTGAACTTAAACTGCCTGCAACTTTAAAATCTAAACATGAATAACTTGATTAGAAATACAAGTTAAGGTTTTTCCACTCCAAGAACATCATGGTTATTTACCCACAAAAGCAAAGATGTTAAGAACTCAAGACATCTCCAGCGTAGCCTGGAAAGTTATTTTTAAAGATCATGGGGTACTATAAATATTTCCCAGTAGTTCACTTCTCCTGCCACATGAGCTGGCCCTATGGAATGGAAAATTAAGTGTCCATTTAGTCAGGATTCCTCCAGAAATCAGAATAATAGTATCGCCATTTAGCTTTCTAAAAATATCTATGTACAGAAAACACAAAAGACCTTATTTAAATGTCATGCCTTCACAGTGCTCAGACCCATACCAAGAGCAGTCTCTCAGATACTCAAGCTTAGATTGTCTCATTTTCCTCAAGAAATATAGCTAATTTTCTACAATCAAAGAGAATTTAATTAGTTTTTTTTCATAGTCCCTGATTATTTTGCCTGTTTATATTTTGTAACTTTACTCCTCTGTTGTACCCATCACATTACAAACCATAACAAATGGAGTTTCTACTTTGATATTAATGCCTCTAAGAAAAGGTGGCCCAGTTTTCAAGAAAAGCTGAGCACCTGAATTTGCAATTGGCTTCGACAGGACTTAAGAGACATGGGGGAAAAAACCCAAATGTTAACTGGTTTCAAATTAAAGTTTAATTTAATGGTAAACAACTTGATTTGAACAGATGGTTAGATTACATTTCTCTCTTCTAATGGAAGTTACACAATGAAAGTGGAGATTAAAAATTGGTCGTAAATGAGATTATTGTCTTCAGAATTTTTTTCCTGCAAAACATGTCTACAGGTAGTGAACAGCAGTATTAAAAAGGCACCCCAGACTCGGAAGCATTATCAGAACTCCCCATTATTTTATACTCAGGCAAATCAACACAGCTCTTGCTTCCCTCCACAAATTACTCATGATGCACCAAACAGATGAATAAAACTTAAGTTCCAGGCTTCTGACAGACTTCAGACAACTCACAAGCAGCACACCATTCATAATGAACACAAAATACAAAAGTAACAGGACAGCTTTTCACAGCTCATTCATGACTAGCCTTTGCTCCCTCTTAAAATCACTGTGCAGATACATTACAATACAATGGTCATGGCCAAGATGGAAGGGAATATAAAGAAATGGAAGAAAACAGTAGATTAGAAAAGTGCTGTCATACAACTAAGAGTTAATTTGACACCTTCACCCACAGAGTCAGGGAGATAAGGAGAAAAGTTCAAACAAAGCAAAAAGCCCAGTCAAATAATTTAGTATTCTAGGTCAGGTGGGCTGTGAGAATGTACCTGGTATATTCAACTTTGGGAAAATTTGTGAACAGCTCTCTGAAATATTTTCCTAAGTTTTAAATAGCAGCAGGCAGAGTGGGACAAAGAGACCAATGAAATCCTGATAGCAAGCAGTAAAATGAGAATAAAGATCTGGGAGAAGATTACACCTGATTAGTTCACAATGTAGACAATTCACTTTTGATAATCCAGATCACTGTAGATAATTTATGTACTAGAGGAGGTTAGAATGAAATGTTAGGACATACTGAATTCTAATATTAGAAAAAGACTTTAGTAAACATTTCAATGATGGGATGGCTCCAGTATTTTCTTGCCTGTTCTACCATTCAGAATAAGTACTTGTTCCACTGTAAACACAGAGGAAAGGAGGAATAAAAATTCCACTTACAAGACATTTAAATACATAAAGGGTTAATATCTCCTCCCCTTTTTATTGTGCGACTAGATCTAGACCATTAACTTTCACCAGCAGCCAACTGTTTCCTTCAGCTATTAAAATGTTACATCTCTAAGTGACAAGCTAGATGACTTTCTACTATAAAAAAGTTAAGACCAAAAATTGAGGTTTTCCTATATATAGATATGTCTTCACACAGGGACTAAAACATGCACTTTTCAATTATTTCTGATATTTCAATCAAAACCTCTAGGAAAGAGGGTTATTCTCCAGCTCACAGACTGTATGCATCTAGAAAGGGAGGTAAAAGAGTGAAATAATTACAATTAGTGAAAAATTAATTAGGAGTGGAATTTTCACCTGAAAGAAGCACTCAGATAAGCAGCCTGTGCTTAAGTCTCATATCCTGAGATGCCACAGATACTAAAACTTTGAAAGATGCCCTTTAAGGACAAAAAAATAACAATTATTTACATGCTTCATCAGATTAGACACTCTCCCTGATCAGGTCAGTTTCTTACACAGCTCAGTCTGGTCTGGGTTTTTGCAGTTAGCTTTTTTCCAACACCATCTTCAGTGTCTCCTACTGCACACCTTCATAGGTGGCTGTTTACAGACATCAGCTGTATGAACAGGATTATCCAATGCTTGAATGCTGACCATTCAAGTCTAATGCAAATATTTACATGCATTTTATGCTTCTTTTTTTTGTGACACTTATACAGAAAGACAATTTGAAATATAATGGCATTTGGGAGAAAAGAATAATCCTAAAAATCAGACATAATCGATACTTTTTGTCATGAAGTAAATGGTAATAAAGCCAAAGGTAATCCTGGCCATTCATCACAAGGACCAAAAATAATTAAGATTATCTAAGAATTACAGACTAATTTAGGTTACAAAGGACTTTTGGGAGTCATCTGGTCCCAAGATTGTTTTCACCACTGAAGTTGAAACATGTTGATTAGGAGTTTGCACAGGTAATTCTGAAAGTCTCCACAGGTGGAGGCTCCACAGTCTTCATAAGCAATCTGCTCCAATACTTAACCACTCTCATAATCATTTACTTTTTTCCTTGCGTTCAACTGGAATTTCTTTTGTTGCAACTTGTGCATTTTGCCACTTGCATTTCATCTTACCTTCCACCTCCTCTTGGACACTTCTTGAGAGCTCAAAACTGGAGACAGTGCCTGGATGAAGCTTTAGAAGGGCTGAGCAGAGGGGAATGACTGTCTTCCTTGACTGGTGGGGCCAGGTGTATGGTTAGGGCTGGTTAATGTAAGAGAGCATGGTGGACAATGCTCAGCCTGCTCCCTCATGAAAGCTGCTGCTGCTGCCTTTAGCAAGAACTGCTTCAGCAGGCAGTTCCAACCTGACCCATAGGTGGGGTTACTCTTTCCCAGATGTGAGAGTCCACATCTGCTTTTAAGACTTCATGAGAGCTTCACCTGGCTTTTTATCTGTGAATATAGACACTGCTCACACTGGAAATCTGCACAGCCATACACAAATGTCCAAATCAAAACAAACAAACAAACAGAAAGGTTCAAAAATATTTCACCCAAAAGGGCAAATTACAATCTATTTTAGGTTTTAACATACAAATTTTCTACGTCCCTACAAAAAATAAACAGGGGAGTGGGGAGGGAACACAAGTTTACCGGCTACTAAACACAGGAGGTAGTTTTGTGCCTGGCATTAGCCTGTACACAGTGATTTAAATTACTAAAGCTGTCTGCAGTAGACATTTTTCATTTCTTTTTTTTCTTTTTTTTTGGAGAGCTTAATTTCAACTTTATTGCCCATCTGTTTTGGTACCTTGATTACCAGAGTCAAGAATTAACTTGTCAAGATAAGTGTGCAAGCAGCAAATAGGTTTTCTTTTAGTTGGACACCGTGACAGGTGCCTGTATTTCTACTGTCTTGTAAACAGATGACAAATAACTTCATACAATGTAATTTCTGAAAATGCAGAATTCAAGTGCCAGCTGCCACAAGAACCTTTTGTGAGTATCACTGCCAGCCACTTGCACAGGGCCTGTATCAGAAACTGATACGAATTTACATGTGCTTAGAAATGTAGCATTTGCTTCAAGGACTTAGAGAAAGGGAATCAAAAGGCACATCAACCTCTTCAAATTCATGTTTAATTGAAATTCTATAATAATTTCTTTCTTGCTTTTAATTAATTAAAAGTTTTCAATCCAAACATTATTTTGCCAGCTAAAAACACTGTGGGAAAAATGCCAAGTAGGAGAAGTTTGGCTTGTGTGACTAGGTTTCACAGACGTTTTTCTACCCAAATGATGACACCATGCACACATCCCCTTTTAAAGAAGAAGCTAAGAAGAGCCATTTCCTCTTGGCAATAAAGCCAAAATGCCAAAATGCACTTCCTGCAAACTAAACTCAGTTTCCACTCTCTTTCAGTTCTAACAACCAGACATTTTTCATTCCCAACTATGCATTCAACTGTATTTTCAACGACTCCTGCAGAACTATGTTCACACACCATACAGCATGAGTAAACTCTGAAGCAGACACAATATTAAGCAGTTTTTTCCAGTTTCTGACTTCTACAAGTATATTTACTTCTCTTACAATCCCAAGCAAACAAGGTGACAGAAAAAAATTACATTTCCCATCTCAAGCAAGCGAAGCACACAGAAATTAAGAATTAGACCATATCACTATATAAATGTTTAGTTATCTAGTACCAAAAAGTGCCTGGGTTGGGTAACTAAGCTTCTTGTATCATAAATGAGATGCATTTCAGCACGGAATTCACAAATGCTAAAAGTTAACTAGGAACTGTGAAGAATGGACATATCTGAGATACAGAAATTGAAGACTTACACTAGTTTGATGCCTGAAATGCTGAGATACTAACAACAAAAAATACCAAAGCCACAGAGAATGTGTCAGGAGTTGAAAGTTATGGCCAAAAACCAGAAAAATTCTTTTCAAATTCCCTGAAAGATAGAGAGAGCTTTAATTTTTGCCATCAAATCCAGGGTTACACGTAATTACATCTATGTAATTACTGTACAGTAATTGTAAGGCCACTTCCTGCTCAAAATCATCCTCAGAATACAGAGACAGCAAGAGAAGAATCTGAAGCTCATCAAAATTTCATAAGACACGATCGTTTCTGAGATGCCTTATTAAGAGTCCAAAAGAGTGTCCATCACCAGCTGATCAACTGAGTATGGAATCAATTACTTTTTTTTTGCCCTAATGCAAGTATAACAAAGTTAAATACAGCAGCCTAAACTCCATGCTACTGAGTTTATAAGGGAAAAAAATAAAACCAAACCACCTGTAACACTTACTCCAGAGAACCTGTTCCTGGTTCAGTCTGACTGTGTAGTGAAGATACTTCTATTGAACATCACTCTCGTTACTATTAGTCTTGTCTTCTCCAAAGGTTCCACAAGATGATCTAAATTTGACCTACAAAAGCAAAATACAACATAATTAACCAAATAAGAAAATCAGCAACTTAGAGTTGGTTTAATAGCTCCATAAACTTTTTGTGCAGACATATCTAATTAATCACTCATTTCCATTCCCTTCAAATACTACAGTACCATATTCGCATCATATAATCTAGCAACTGAATGAATGCCAAATTCTCAAATACTTGATTAACAGAAATAAAAATGGAAAGGAAAAAATATGCAGATTATGTTATTCTAACAATATAGTTATCACAAACATTAATTAGACAGTAAAAAACATTTGCCATAATCATGAATTTCGTTGTCAAAACCATTTTTTAGCCTCTACAGATTAAAGTTTTTGTACACTCCACTTAGGTCTGATCGACAGACATCCATTGTAACTAAAGACAAAAGAAAGGGAAATAGAATTGTCTTCATTCTCCTAGCCATAGCTTTTCTTTCACACCTGGCTTTAAAGTGTTTTTTTCTTTGGCTGGGGTTTGTTTGCTTTGTTGTTTCTGTTGTTTTAGAGAGGATGCATTTGTAGTTTGGTTTTGTCGTTGTGGTTTAGAGGGGTTTGGGTTGGGTTTTGTTTAGTTGATTGTTTTGCAGGGGGGTTGTTGTTTTTAAAGAGGGTAATTCTGTGTGGAAAATTTGAGCTTACAACATAAATGATGCCATCTTCCTATTCATATTTAAACTTGTGAAACAGCAGGAGAAAGATCTCCTTTGACCACCATCCTGAAGATATATCTGCACAGATCCAAGACATCGTCTCCATTTCATTCTAACTTGCAAACCAGGCTCTCAGCAAAGTGAAATAAGAGAACAAAGCAGTGCTATCAGTCTTCACTGATACCATCTACAGGTTTGTAGGCCAAGCCACAAAACACAAGGCCTTAACTATGCTCCTCCTCTCATAAACAATTCTTTTTTCTAAACCACACTATGTAGTCCACACTGTGCTTGTAGAAACTCAATGCAGCACATTGATCAGGAACGAGAGCTGTCATTTCCTCTGTCCCAGGCAAAGCAGACCTCTCTAGGGATCAGCATATGGAACACTCTGATGCAACTTAGATTTCTTAGTGGCTTTCAGGGAATGAGACCTGATGCTCCATCTGCTTAAGTCTGAAAACTTGAGTTGCTGCTTCATGTACAGCCTTTTGAAAACTACCTGGTGGTGCTTAACAATTTAACTAGTACAGAAACATCTCACAATTAAAGCCTAGGAGCCCACAGTGGGCAACAGACAAAGAGGAAGACTAGAGAAAAATGAAAGCAGCCTTACACTACTGAGATGTTGTGAGGACAAAGTAACAATGGAAATCTTTTATAACCAACACTGAAGTACCAGTTTGGCACAGCTGTTTTACAGCCGTGTTAATATTTCTGCTTATGGCCGTGCTGGTTACGCCATCACAATGGCATAAGAAAAATCAGAACCAAAATTTAGTGGCCAGAAAGCAGGAGCTTGAGAAAGGGTGTGAAGTGCCTCCTACCACAGATACAGGACACGTAGTTACTACTTCCACAACTTCCATCTGAGAAAGCAATTTTTTATGGCCTACAGGAAGGCTGGGGAGAGACTATTTATAACGTCTTGCAATGACAGGACAAGGGGCAATGGGTTTAAACTGGCAGAGGGAAGACTTAGACTGGATGTTAGGAGGAAGTTCTTTCCAGTGAGGGTGGTGAGGCACTGGAACAGGTTGCCCAGGGAGGTTGTGGCTGCTCCCTCTCTAGAGGGGTTCAAGGTCAGGTTGGACGAGGCCTTGAGTAACCTGTGCTAGTGGGAGGTGTCCCTGCCTATGGCAGGGGGGTGGAACTAGATGATCCTTGAGGTCTCCTTCCAACCTTACCATTCTATGATTCTACGATCTGTGGCACCTCAAAGGGAGCACACAGTGTTGTCTGCAGTATCCTGGGACACGAGGATGTTATTTTAACCAGAGATTAGATGTCCCAGTCTTCTAGACATCTCTAGCTAACTAGTCACATGATAATAAATCTAGTGGTGGAAGCTTAGTACACCATTCTAAATTTACAGGAAACATTCCATGGGAGACCTATCACCAGCAGCATAGGAAAGAATGGTGCTTTGAAGTTGTATATATGTCACTGCTGGTATATATGATATACCTTTATGTACTTTATTTACCTTAACAACCACCACCACTTCCATAGAGGTTAGCAAGCCACAGAGAAGCCTCCCAAACACAGTATGTTAATCAGGCAAAATGCACAGTACTAGTTTTCTAGTATCAGTACTGACACACTGGAAAAAAACTGACCTTACTCCTTCCCTGTACCACATTACCTACCTATTTTATTAGGTCCAGAAATGGGACACAGATGTGTGGTCACATTTCTTGACTAAGAGTGCATTTACAGAAAAAAAAAAAAAAGAAAACCAAACAAGGCTGGCACTAACAAAATGAAATGCATTCTGTGAAATAACTCAAGCACCAGAAGAGAAAGCATGCACCAATGTTCATGCTGCAGTTTTTGCTCTGCACCGTCTTCTGCCCTGTTCTTTCTGGTTCTCTTCACACCACGTAATGCAAATGACCTGGAATGTGAGATGACTGTTTGGTTCCTATCACGCTTCAAATCGTTCCCATCTTAGCCAGAGCCAACCTCCTGCACTGTGTTCATCCCTAACACGCTGGCGAGGTGAGGACAGCTAATGGTCCCCATGTCTTGTTCAGAAATTAGGTGTTAGCATGGCCTCAACACACTGGCACCCAGTCTGAGGGTTAGGCACATCCACAAGGCCCAGAAAATATCTAGGACCTGTACCAAGACAGTACATTGTGAACAGCTCCCATCACAGTTTAGCAGTTCCTGTGTTCTCCAGTCTGTCTACATTTCTGTTTACTTCCTTACAGCTCTGTCCTTTATCCCCTCTATTCTCACAGTAGTTTGCACCTCCACTGCAATTCAGACATGACATTGACAACAGGCTTCCTGTTGGTCCTCTGCCACCAGCTGAGGATAGCCAAGGGGACCACTAACTCTCCAGACACTGAAACATTTCTGTGTATACAGACAAATCCATGGCTATAGATAAGCACTAGAAACAAAACCTTCATTACAGGGTGATACTGCGCAGCTTTTATTTCTCTAGCTAACCAACCTTGCTTGGTTTTCAGACCATCAAAATAGAGGAGAGATGGTTATCAGCATAACTACGGATGACATCGTGGCCAACTCTTCTCATGCCTGTACACGTTTGACCTTCAAAGCCTGAGTGGAAAGTTTTTCAGAGGCTGGTGACTATATTACCTAACAGACCACAATACCAACTGCTGGCCTTTTCCCTACCATAAACATCTACATATGGCACATGCAGGCGTAATCCTAGCAATGGAGAAAAGATCAGAAAGAGCTGAAGCAACTGCTTCAGGTGGTGGACACAAACTGGATGCTATGATGAGCACGCATCTTTTCCCCAGCACATCTCTCTAGTGAACATGGGAAAAACAGAACCACCACCTGGACATGACCAGCAGGGCTCCTTCACGGGTCTCTGTCGATGTGATCTCAGCTGAAAACACATCACAAAACCAAACCACCCTGGCCACTTGCCCTTGGGTCCACGCTCCTACCACTTCTACAGAAAATACCACCACCAGCATGAATCCTGTTCCATTACAGCATGCCACTTCTGCATGAGAAACGGTATTTTGCAAAACAGTTCTTTTTGTGACTCAATTCATTATACTTGTCTTACACAGTATGCTACTTGTAACTGATTTAAACACTACCAATCTGACAAATAACTCAGGAATCACAGAACTGCATTGTGTCAAAATGCCTGTGACAATACAGCAAAACTTTCTACAGTTCTGTAGCTGCCCTCCATACATGTCCCCAGAAACATGAATGTATGACAGAAAAAGTTGTTCCACAAAGAAAGAAAGGTGGGAAATATTCAAGAAGCTTTTGCCTAAAACTCCTGTTGGCATCTGATGCAAACCAGAAGCAATTATAAGCTAGGGAAGTAGGCCACTAAGAAAGAAAGAAAGGCAGAAAGAAAGAAAAAAAAAAAACCCAACCAAAAGTAATTCATAAGCAATAGGAGATATCATATAGAAATTACTTGGCTAATCATGGCCTTATGGTCTTCTACTCTGCAACAATTTCCCGAACCTTCAGATGGGCTCCTCTGAATTCTGCCAGAGCACACAAAGAAACCACTTGTTAGAGAGAATACTCCAGGTTTGCTATAGGATAAGTGCTTTGAGTATATTGAATGATATGATATAGCAGTTTCTTCAGTATCTTCCTCTCTGCAAATAAACATTTTGCTCTGGAAGAATGCATTGAGGAAGGAAGGCATCAGGACCAGCGCTGAGAGCCCTAGCAGATGTTTTGGGCAGCAATACATAGAGAAAAATACAGCTGGAGTATTTTATAGCTTTTCACATCCTCAGCTACCTCAAAAGCTGTCTTGTACATTTCATGCTCTCAATAGCACTGAAGGTTGGACAAGAGAATGTCAAGCTAAATTAGCTCCTGTACCATCCACTCAGCAGTGAAGAAACTCACCATTTCAACAAGTCTGAGACCAGAGGAGGATTAACTAAATAGCTTCAAGTGAAAAAAATGCTGAGAAATAGAAAGCAGTGTTCTTTTTCCTTCTTCCTTAGTCCCAAATTCCAACAACAGGCACAAAAATTCTTCAAGAACTTTCACTACCGGTAATTAAGCTATTACAACCCAAGTTCAGGAATTAAAATAGCAAGGAGAGTAACTTGCAGCAGCACACCCTGGCTAAATCAGTCACTTCTGACTTCTACATACTGTGCATCTTACAGCAAATATTAGAAATGCAAGTTAAAGCCTGAATCTGAAAAAAAATTACTTCCTATATATTGCACAGTGTTGCATGCAGACTGATCTGACTGGGAGAACTGTACATGGGCATCATCCTAATTATGCACTGCCCAGAAATTCTTTAACATCAGAGACCAGTTCTAACCTTTAGACAGCAGTTATTTCTGCACTAATATCAAGTGAAATTATTTTACTGAGAGCGGACAGCGTAGTGTTACATACACAGCAGTGTTCTTTTTCATGTGCTTCATTCATATGTGCTGGCAGCTGATAAAAAAAAAAAAAAAAAAAAAAGAGTATCCTTCAGAAAAAAAAAACCTTGACCTTTTCTGAAGTATGTCACTTTAAAATACAGAACACAACTGGTCTATGAAACCCATCTATCTTGGACTACATCTTTTTAACCAAACCAGCCAAAGCCAGATACCTACAAGCTCTCATCACGTAAAATTAGCCACAGAAAATTCAAAAAAACCCCAAACAAACCCAAGAAGAGACAGAACTTGCAGAAGATCAAGGTCTAAGCCAAATGAGTTTCTAAGAGATATATGTCAGAATAAGTTGGTGTAAGGCCTTCCTTTTTCCTTAAGATGGACAAAACAAAGGATCATGAAGCATCTTCATGAATAACTAAAAAATGTGGGTCAGTTATTCTTTAAGTTAAAGGGATAACAGAAACATGATTTGAAGCTAAATTCAGTGGCACATCTTCATTAAGAAGAGCTTGCTATCATAATTACATTTATCCAGTGGGTGATTCAGAGCAGGAGCTGTGTGTACCCTGCTGTTATGAATCACCCCTACCAAGTCATATTCCCTCCTTCTGCCCAGGGAGCCAGCCTCACCAACCTGTGCTTCAACTGATGAAATCCCCTGCTGTGTCCAACAGGCTTGTTCCAGATTTATATTACACCAGCACATACTACTATGCTTTACTTTGGTTACATAGGCTGCTGAATTCCTTTAAATTTAGAACTGTAAGACAATACTAAAAAAATCTTGAAAGTTTTAATCAGCTCTTTATTTCAGAAGTGCTGATTTCTAACAACGTGTCAGTTACTGACATTTTAATTTTGGAGAGGAGAGGAAATCTGCCTTTCATGGTGATATATCCTGATGGTGCTAAGGGTTAAGTAACCCTATATTCCTCCTACTCACTGTAGTTTAGAACTTTGTATGACTAAAGTGGTGAGGCAAATGACAATCTTTTGTCCTTGCAATACAGTCAATAAAAGAGCAAAAGACACTGGGTTCTTTGAGAGGCTGGAAAATGAAGGACCTTCAAATAAAAGGAGCAAAGAAGGGATACTTCCAGATGTCAAAGGCATCACCTACAAGATTTAGGACCAATAAATAAAAACCTAACTAAAAATAGTTTCTTTTTCTTTAACCATCATGATTCAACTGTTTGCTTCTGCTCTGTCACCTTCGAAGCAAACGCCTCAGAGAAAAGCAGAAAGGGAACACATTGCCATCAATGAAGCTTAACAGAAAGAAGACTCTAGTAGATGTCAGGTTTTCCTCTCCTATGCTGTTTGGCAAAGAAACATTCACTGATTTCAGAGCAGCGCGCTGAAACCAAGACAAGCCAAGTCTCTGCAAGGGGGAGACCCTGCAAATATGCTTAGTTCCAGAGAAGGCTGTCTGCCAGTGCTGATAACTTATAGCAACTGCCAAATACCAAAACGCCCTCAAGAGAGATTCTGGGCTGGAGAATGTACCAGATCTGAGGGTACTCTACACTTCAAAAAGCAGACCGTTCTAGGCTGCATATGACTGTTTACTAAAAACAGCAGTGTTTTTATTATTTCAGATGAGTCACAAACAAGAGCTTAGATTTGCTTTATATTGATTTGTAAACACAGAGTCAAATGAGTAACACTTTTCCAGTTCATTTCCAGTTCCAGGAGAGCACAGGACACAAGTGGTAACTCAGCTGGTTCAGTAGCTCCAAAGCTGGCAACAAAGAAATTACTAGTTTGGACTGAACAGGCTCATTTGTGTGAACATGTAAGCTCCCCCATCTCCTCCCAGAATCCACAGATCACTTACACTTCCAGGCCAGTGCTGCAGCTATTCTTTCACTCAGTCTGGTTTACAGAAGTGAAGAATTAGAAGCTGTGGACACAGGCACTGCTCTTCTTCCATCAAGTCCATACCTACATGCATACACATGTGCACACAGAGTGTGAGGCTCAAAAACTCAAAGCTGAGATAATAACTGTGCAGTAGTTTAAGCAGTGCAAACAAATCCACCACCCTGCACAAGTCCTTGTGACATCCACAGAGATGTCTGCAAGGAGAGTTAATGAGCCACCAATCAATCGGTCTGCAATCACTGTGCTCCCTCAGCAGCCATTCTACTACAATTCACCTTTCTGAACAGTAAAATAGGTATCGAGTAACAATAAAGAATCAGATTTTGCATGGATTTTCATCCCATCTAAAGCTGTATTGAAAATAAAAACCTAGAGGAGACTGGCATTAATTACCAACAGCACAGCAGCTCTTACACCTGTGAGATGTCAGTGAAGTACTCGTTACAGAATCACAGAATTAATTCTTTTGGTCCAGTATGACACCACAATTATATCCCATACTTTTGTTCTAAAACCTGCTTTTGAAGCTAAGTTAATTATTTGACATAACACAGAACACAAGGACTTGTAAAGAAATAAAATTATCTCTACACCAGCATTGTTTGATAAGGAAAACTTCTACTTATCTTATATGAATTTCATGAGCTCAAGGCTGTTTTCAGACACACTAAGGTTTACAAAGTCCTTCTCCACAGCTTCTCACTGACTTAATCTGAAAGATCAGAGGTGCACAGCTCTCACTGACTAAGCTTTTCCTCAAAATCCAGGATATCTGAACACGGCCCTTATTGCTGACACATTTTCTACTCACTAGTGTGTCAGAGACATAAAAAGACTGCAAAAAAACCCTACTGGTTCCACCCAAAAGTTGCTAAATTAATAAACATTTACTTGCACTTTAAACAGAGAAGTAAAACAGTGAAACTTTATCTTGGCTCTACAAAGATCTTATCACAAATATTCAGTTATTTGAAATATTATTAATAGGACTACTCATGTTTCTTTTTCTTGTGGTCTCTTCTGTGTAGCTTATTTTCTTCACTACTTTCACATGATGGTGTTTCACTTCCCATTTACACTCTGTTAAATACCTACTAAGGTGAAACTATGCAAATTTAGTTCCCAAATTCTGCTT
This sequence comes from Ramphastos sulfuratus, assembly GCA_013399055.1. Taxonomy (NCBI): domain Eukaryota; kingdom Metazoa; phylum Chordata; class Aves; order Piciformes; family Ramphastidae; genus Ramphastos; species Ramphastos sulfuratus. Next base: position 665,659 of record WBNM01018169.1, on the reverse strand, counting down.
TTTTATTGTATGTATATTTAATTTTGTATAAATGAGAACATATTGAGTTAAACAGCAAGACCAATCAATCATTTTTTCAGTAATCAATTGTTATGAGCCACTTTGTAAAGCTACTTCCCACTCTGCCCCAGACACCAGTTTAAAGGCCTTGCTCTTTGCAATTAAAACAAAAACCTGAGTGTGGATTGCAAGAGATTACAAACAAACAGTAGTGTCTGGCTAAATGTACTTCGAAGACATGCTGCTGTGGTCCAACCTGCTGTTTGATTCCAAATATTATCACACAACAAATACCAAGAGGTATTTCGTCACTAACATCTTGTACATAGTAAATACCATCTGAAAATAATCACTAATGTTTCTTGTGCTGAAGAAGGAAAAATTCAAGCATCTAACAAATGCAATATACCTTCAGCTATATCCAACACTCAAACGCAAATATATTAAGCTCTTTTAGGTAATTAAACACTCGTGCATTTTAATTTGCTCTTTCTTGCTCCTCACTCCCTTCATTCCATTGGTGACATTTCTATTGCCTCATACTCAGGGTGTAATCAAAGGAGTTGCAATGTATATGCCAGAATATACAAATTCAGGTTCTCACTTTATGTGGAGAAATCCTCCAAGAAGATCAACTGTGTTACAAACCAGGAGAGTATCCCTAGAGGAACGTGGAATCAAGATAGGCAGAGTTTGAAGAAAGTAAAGACAGTCATCACCCTCCTGTTCATATAAGCTGCTCGTCAACGAATCTGATATGCATTTAAAGGCGTGGGGAAAAACAGGGAAATGGAAAACCAATAGCAAGCCTGAATAGCAGTTTGTGCTTTTGGTTTAATTATTACCCTTCCTCTGAAACACTGAAATGACAGAAGTATGATGATATCCCTACTTCTCCTAGCCCTTTTGTATGAGTCTAGGATTGGCAGTACAAAGGTAATCAGCGCAGTGCTGACAATACAGAATGTATCTGGGAGTGACTTTTGAGATCAAATTTTCTAATACAAAACTAAATCAACACATCCCCAGGTCCTAATATAATCCTTTCTGTTAATATCTATATCTTTAGCAAGACTAGTTTTTTCCCTTGCACAAATTCTTTTTTTCTTCAGTATCAAAAAAGCTGCAATGCAATATATGTTGGTAGAATGAGTTCCTTAAAGCCTCTACGAGTTCTATAGATTCTTGATCATCTGATACATCCACATTTAATAAGTGTGGCTATCACAGATTTTTTTTCTTCTTAGAACTGATAAATAATTCCTAGCATAATCAGTAATTTGTCTGTATTTGTTAAATAAACAAAATTCCCCTCCATATTAATAACCTTGATCAGTCTTCTTTATGAAAGTTGTAACACCTTAAAAAGAGGACAACTCAACACATACGCAGCTAGCAGGCTCATGGAACTTTGTTTGAGTTTTGGCTAGGTATTTGAAGGGGACAATGAATCAGTGGGGGGAAAAAATTTTAAAAACATCATTTCAGCCTGACAACTCATATTACATAATTTCAGAACCTACATTTGTACTACTAACAGGCTACAAGCAGTGGAGTGCTTGGTTTAAAAAAAAAAAAAAAAAAAAAGAAAAAGAAAAAAAAAAAAGGCAATCCTCCTCTCATCAAATTAACAGTTTGAATCTGGATTTGTATCCAAAAGTACTATTTGGATAGTGTTCACATTTTACACTGCTTTTAGAAGTATGACCCAAAATTACAGGACGTTTGATGTAAAAAAACAAACCAACCCAAATCACTATTTTCACTAATTGCAATGCTCAGCATAATAATTTAGACTATACAGCAGTTTTTAAGCTTCCTTCAGTAATGAAATGTTTCACTAGACTGAAGAAATCTCTTTTCTACAGGCTTATTTCTGACAGAAGTACAAGTGTTTTGTGGCATCATGAACACTGCAGAGAGACATTTGCTTCTATATTCTGAGAAGGAACAGAGGTATAGTAATATGAGAGTTGTAACTTGCTCTAGGTGCCCTTTTCAGTGCATTACCCAGAGTATTCTCCATCGTGTGAATTTCACACCAAGAGTAGCACCGGCTATGACCCTCTGCGATAGCAGCACTGGCAGTGCACAGAAACACTTGGGGAATAAGTTCCCTCCAGAACAAGAGCAATCTGCATGACAGATCTCAAACACAGGTGAATGACTCTGTTCTCTCAGCATCACAGATGCTGCAGTAAACAGAACTGCTCTAAACTGGATTATGAATAATTCCATACTGGATATTGATCAGATTGCAAAGCAATTCCTGACACTGAGATAAATCATGAACAGCAAGATGGAAAGACTAAAATACAACCCTCTTAACTTTCTGTGTAACATCTCTAAAACCACAAGACCAAAGAGGAACATGACAGAGTCTGAAACTGAGACATTCTCAGATGTTTCACAGGCAAGGTGTGGCAGGACTGAGGAAAGGAGGCAGCAGATGCACCGTGAGTCCCGCTACCACTGAATGATGAGATCAACATTTCTGTCAGTTTCTGGTAACAGCACCTATAAGCTCTGATAAATGAGAATGAGCTCTTCCTCCTTTCAGCAGCAGGTGTAGTTAAGAAATTCTTAAAATACACCCTAAAATCCCCAATCAAAATGATGATTCTTGCAAACAACAGCAAAGACTTTTCAGTTCTCACACCAACAATAATGGTTTAACCACGGTAAAAATTCCTCACCTTTACACTTTACAGCAAGAGTGTTTTACCAAGGGATCAAAGTCTTGAGAACTGAAAAAGAAATTGTCTTAACTCCTTTCAAATTCTCTCCCATGATAAGGAAATCATCCTATTTTGCTTCTCACAAATCACAGGAAAAAGTAGTACACTGCAGAACAACAGAAAATTAAACAACAAACCATTTCATTTGCCTCCGCACCCGAAGTAATCTTTCTTCAGACCTGCTAATCTCCAAAACTAGCTTGAAGAAAGAAGTTTGAGCTGAAATTCCAGGACTGCTGTTGTTATTGGAGATTCCTTTTTATACAAGAGCTCTAACCAAACACACTGCCTGTTTTTCAAGACAACCGCCATTACATAGCTACAAATCCTTTATTATGCCACAAACCAGAGTTCAAAAACACAGTAAAAGTAACAGGATACTTTCCTGGCCAACAAGTCCCAATTAAATTAACAACAAACCCCCCCAAGTTTTGGCATCAAGAAGGTGATTTTTTTTCATAATAATTGGTATATGTTTATCAGTAAAGCATACTCAGCCTGCATCTCTCATCCTCATGAGTCAACAACCCCAGAGGATCACTCTTAAGAGGTAACATACCAGTAGTGATAGGAAGACAAAAAAAGGGTCATCAAACACTGACAGTCTCTTTAAATCCTGCAGTTGCACACAATGAAAGCTGGCAAGTTATCAAAACACAAAACAAAAATCTGAAAAGCAACATGATTTGTCCCATTCACATCAAAAAGGAAGTAACTTGAGGACACCAACATGATTAACTGCAACGACAGACTAAGGCAGGAATTGCTCTGCCTTCTCATAAAATTTACCTAGAAGTTAACTAGAACAGGAATATTAACTCAGAGAAAAGAGTTATAAATAGAAGGGGGTTAATCATTCAAATTTCTATTCCCATGACAACAATACACTGAAGATTCTAACTTTTTAATCTTTTAATACGACGCTTTAAAATACTTTAGCTGCTGTACTACAGTTTGCTTCTACCTACTTTTTATTAATAATTTCTCTTTTATTTTTTTTAATACCAAAAAAAATAATCTTCCAACCATTTCAAAATACTTTTACATTTTTTTCCATTCTAATACAAAGCATATAAAATCTATTTGCTGTTCTTTTCTACTATCATAGTTGTTGAAGTATCTTTAAGTGTTTGCATTTATCCTAAAGTAGCATCTCGTCTACTTTAAGTTCCATGACAACTGACAATATATATATATTCGAGGACATAAATACAAGGTGATTTTACCAAGCAAAGACATCAAAGACAGAAAAGTAACTGCCTCAGCCCCAACGCACAGATGCAAACATACCATGACAGCCAAACTTCTCTGAGCTCCTTTGACACACTTGGAAACAGAATCTAATTATCACAAATCCCTAGCCAGTGCTTTGCCCATGGTATTGCTCACCTAGGTAAACTAATATTGGAGCTTTCAAGTTAAACAAAGCGGAGTAAAGGAAAAAATAGAGACATTCTTTATTTTAGAACTGGAAATAGAAAAGATTTTTTCTCATTTTGTGTTGAAGAGTGAATTAAGTTTTAATGCAGCAGGTTTTTTTATTTTTATTAAATTTTTTTAAATTAAGTTTTAATATCTGCAGTGATGTATTTGAATTCACATTCAATTTCAAAAGATAGAGAGCTGACACTACTGCAAACTTAAATGACAAATGACCACTAAGTAGTTGTGGTCTTAACATTATTTCTAACTTTTTAAGTTATGTCCCTACATTCTTGCAAATAGTTTTTTACCAGGGAATTCGATTCCAACTAAATAACCTTTCCCTTTTATGCAGTGTTTTTCTGCTACTCTTAATCACTGTAGCTCTTTGTACATCAGAGTTATTTACAGCACCCAAGGGAAGTAGAAATTACTGTAGTTATCAAAACAGACTGCCATACAAAAATAAACAATTTTTATATACTTGTGCTAGCTGAACTCTAAGAACTTGGGCAGGATCACACTGAGTAGTAAAAAACAGCCCCCTAACACTTAAAGCAGTGATTCAATAAGGAAAAATGTTTTTATTATTACTCAGGTGAAAAATAGAGCATTATGTTGAGCTTACTGAATCTTTAAACATAGCCAAAGATTACCTAATGCAAGTGTAAATAAATATTTTATATAAAAAAATATTACATCCTCGTATTACTAACACTAGTAGTAGACAGTACTTCCAAAGTGCTGGGCAAATGAAACTGGCCTAGGATGATGGCTCACCAAATTCCAGGCAGTTTAATACATATTTTGATAGTGGTATCTCTTTAAACTTTAATATACCTTTAATACACATTTAAGCTTTGCAACAGTTTATGCATAGTTTGCGATCACAATGAAGTTATTGAAGTTGGTCATTCATGTTATCAGTATATTAGAAGCTATTATTTATTTTTAATAAAATACAAAAGGACTACTTCACCTCCTGACATTATGGCTCAATCCTAATGCCAAGGTGCACACATGAAACTTCCATTCAATTGAACCTGATATAAGAAAACTGAAAAACGAAAACCATAAAAACGTTTTGGTTGGAAAAGACCTTTAAGATCATTGAGTCCAACCATTAATCCAGCACTTCCAGGTCATCACTAAACCATGTCCCTCAGCATCACTTCTACAGTGCTTTTAAACTCTTCCAGGGGTAGTGAATCCACCACTTTCCTGGGCAGCCTGGTTCAGGCATTGACAATCCTTTCAGAGATGAGATTCTTCCTACTGCCTAACCCTAAATGGCACAGCCAGAAACAGCTTCCTCTTGTCCTGTCACTTGTTAGAGAGCAGAAGAGACTGACCTCTACCTTACTACAATCTCCTTGCAAGACTACATTTCCAATTTTATTTTCTGTTATGTCTGGACTCATTACTGGGTCTTTTGGTTTTGCAGATTTCCATAAATCAGTAACAGACCCATACATTGTCCTCTGCATCACTGGCATTTGCCTGTTTTGTATCCCTACCCTGACTGCACACGCACGGAGGCGTTATCTCTCCTTTACTGCTGTCTATATGCCAAGTACTAACTCTTCTCTGTCTAGGGAATCCTCGACTATGACTGCAACAATTGTCCTTAAATGTCTTCACTGACTAATCGCATCCTTAGCAAGGCATAGTAAAGATAACTCAACAGCAAATTCAGAAGTCCTTCTCTCTCTGAGATGAAACAAAAGTAAAGTACTCAGCACTAAACACCAGAAACACAAATATTCCAAGCTCACACCATTTTCAGAATGCCACACACAATGGAGTCCCAAAGGCCTTGGCTCACCTGCACCATGCATTGATGGTAAAAAGGGACCTAAAAAAACCCAAAACCCCAACATCCTAACACCAGCAGAGAGCAAAGAATCTTGCCAGCCACTTTCGGGCATTGAGACACACAGGAGGATCTGAATGCAGGCCTTTCAGCATTGTGTCTCCCAGCATACACCATCTCCCTGGTGTACCTCTAGTCCAGACTGCTGAATCCTTACATAGCAGTACACTCATTTCCTAGCCTGGACCTCATCTTCCTTCCCACAGCTGTCTCCAGAGTCCTTTCTCCTGCAGATTCCATTTTACAGGATATTTTGTTAAGCTTAACTTATTCCTGATATGCCTCCTCAGAACAGGACTCCATGTGGCACTAAGAAACACCAGCCTATGCTTCCAAAGATCAGTAGTCTAAAAAGACAGAGTGAAGACTCACACATGGTTAACACACACATCCTTACTTTCTTTGGGTGTTATATGGGGAGGAGGGATAATCCAAGAGTAGTAAATTTAATGACAGGTAATAAGGAAGAAAAAAAAAAAACCCAAAAAAAACCAACCCAGGCATACTGGAAGGTGGATGAAGTGGGGAAAAGCACAGGCATAAGGAACAAAGTGCTTCACAAAAACAGAAGAGTTTGTGGTGTGAAGGGGATACAGTGCCCAATAAAATGTTTCTGCTTCTTTCTACCACATCAACTTGGTACTTAGCCTTGAGATTCTACTGACAGCATTTACCTTTGTTTAGCTGGTTCTCCTATGTGTGCAGACCTGTGTGTATACAAACAAACCACAGACTAACTTACAACCTTATGGAGGACACAACAGTAAATAAATAGCAATACTCCTATCACTGATGAGAAAATAGCCTACTGCAGTACTTGAAATAGGTATCTTGGGGGGGTGCTATTTGTAGTGACACAAGTGTAAGTTTTCTTAATCAGGTATACTTTGTGTTCTGTTGTTAATATTCTATCCTTACGAACATTACATTTTTAACTGAAAATAACACACCGAAATATCACCTTTCCTCCTCAGAAAATAAAATGATGCAACAATATCAAAATCCACCTCTCAAGCACCTTATTTACAAAAGGTAAAAAAAGGCATCACTCAGCAGTTACCACAAGGACCTGGCTATTCCAGTTCCTAGAGACTTTTTATAATATCCTCTCAATCGTCTACCCACTCTGATTTTTAAACTGTTTCTAGTACTCCCTGGCTGCACAGAACCACACAAAACCAGCTGACAGCAGGACTGTGGCCCTCTCACAATCACACCAAGGCTACAGAACACCAGCTACTGCACACTCCATGCAAAAACATTAATAAACAACCTATTATTACGCTTAGTTTTTAAATATTTCATTGTTTTGTTAAAGATAGATTCCGTGGATTCAGACAACAAAGGACTTTCAGAAATATTGAAAATTAGCTGATGCTTCCAAACAATACTGCATCAGAAAACCACACACACCAACATTCTTATTAACTGACAACACAAACTACAAACATTTCCATCACTTCCACAAAACTATTTATCACTACTGCCCAAACAACTCATTGTGTACATACCGTCAGTGGATGCAAACTCCAGACTTAAATAATCTAACTCATCTTTGAATCCCCTCCTAGCTTTTTTTTTTTAGTCCAGTGGATATCTGATGCCCAGGGACAAGGGGAGGACAGCAATGACTCAAAGCAGAGCAAACAGTGCAGGCTCCTAACAGAGTCAACATCACTTTTAAATGTTCATCAATTTCAAATCACCACATGAACAAAGCCTTTGTTTTCTGCTCTGGATACAAGAAATCTGGAAACAAAAGACTCAGAAAAAGATAGTGAGATGTTTAGACTCTTCAGCCTAACCTTTGGTAGACCCCAAAAGTGAATTACAAAAGACAGCAATGAGAACACACCAATTACTTGAGTCTCATAAAGACTAACTAAAAATCACAGGGTTGTCATCTCCTCCCTTCCTATGAGTAAACTTATGGAAAGAAGAAAGATAGCATCACACACAGGCACAAACATTAAACTCACAAGACAGACTTTTTTCCATTACAGAACATATCTTTCCCCTTAAGTTTTAGTTTATGGGGGAAAAAAGAAGAGATAATAAGAAAAAATGTATTTAGCTATTTTATTTGCAATACTCCCAATTCTTCATAATCTCTTAGAAGTACTTCATTTTTAGAGGTTGAGCTATCCCATCAGGTCAACTCACTCCACCTCTGCCTCAACTATACCTCACTCGCTCCTATTTTCTGTTAAAAAAAAAAAAAAAAAAAGTGAAGTGGCAAAAAAAACCCCAAAAACCAAAAAACAATCAAAACTGTGTCTCATTTATCAAGTTCATATAGGAAGTAAAATTGTTCAGCATCACAGCAATGTAGAGTTAAGTTAGAGAAACATGAAACTGGACACTGATATCTCTAAGAGAGTTCCTTGAAGGCGTTTTGATGCAGAATTCACAAAGCTATTCTAAAAGTCAGAATAACTACTGCAAATAATAGCAAGATATTCTGGAAACAGAAGAGCACCCTTTACAGTTCAGTTTCATAGTGAAAATTGAAACACTACTTAGCAAAAACACTGAAGCTTGACAATTTCTACATAAATAAAAGCTATGAATAGTGAATTTATATTATGTATATTGTGCACCAAAATAAAACTTATAGTATTCATAATTCTTATACTCCCTTTAAAATAAAGAAAAATATGTTCTACATATGTAGATTTAGCTCCAAATAAACAAAATTATTCCTAAGTTCTGTTAATTCATAATTTTAAGTCAAGTGTATCTAAGGTAAGAAAATGAATAGCAGAAGTTCTCATGGTTAAGCCCTTCCTTCTCTTTAATGCAACTGAAAAAGATTTGGGGCATTTCTCCTCCCATGGCCAAAAGCCAACAGCCAAAGCCATGAAGTGGAAGGAGCAAAGAAACGCCAGCACCTGAGGATAGTCTGGGCCTGCTATTTGTGTACAACCTAATTTACAGAAGGCTGTAGTCTGTAGCACACTGGCAATTAAACTGTGGCTACCTAAAACTGCCAAAACCAAACCAAACATACAATGCACACACACACCACACACCAAAAATAAAAAAAAATAACTCGGTGGGAGACAGTCTCAAAGGAAGCTTTCCTGGACACATCTGTATCACTATTTGTTTCTTTAATCTTCTGAAGCTAGTATGTAAATTTAATTACTTTGATAGCTGCATATCCACAAGCATTTTCAAACAAGGGCCCCACTCTGCAACTCTAATACATGTAAATGAAACTGCATTCCTGAATTTATTTCCACCAAAACATAAAGATGTACCCAGGTAACTTTGACAGACTGTGAAACAGATTGGTCACTGTTGCACATCAACTAACTGGTACTTCAGGCATCACACAAACACAAGTAACCTTAACCCTGAAGAATCTCTGATTTGTGATTTTTGAAAAGCTACCACTGTGGTAACCAGTTGTTAATTCTAGACCATAATAATGCTGTGATTTCTAAGAAGTCATTTAAAAATCTGTTACATTTCTAATGCAGGATGATTTTTACCACCAGGTCTGATTTACTTATCAAAACAAAGCACACCGAAATGTTCACATTGTAAGTGATCGTGAAGACTAACAGCATTGGCACAAAACAAATTGCTTAACGCACTCAGGCAGTGATACTGAATTTCTTTAGCTCAAAGTTCTCATACTCAGAGGCAAACGAATTGAGAATTGAGATGCATGTAACAGCAAGAGAGTCAATGCTCCCAAGAGTATCAGTTCAAGGATAAACACATTTATTAACAAAATCCAAACAAGGAAGCTCTTCTATGCAACTGCATAAGTGACACTTATTTCAGATTTTTCTCTCTCCTGGGCTACTTTCACAAAAACTACCAGTTTCAAGAAAGGGTTAACTTCAGAACTGCATGGTCTGCTGCTACCAAGTGTGGCCAGTCAAAAAGTCCACCTCAAACAGCCCCATGGACTTTGTATACAATACAAAGCCACATTCCACAGCCTAAGAAGCCACATATTTATTTTCAGATAAGTTAACTGGTGGCAACTCTTCGAGAACCAAAGGTAAAGCTTCCCTATGTATCTCTAGATCTATGGAAAAGCACTTAAAGCTACTTAACGCTGTGCCTCTGTCACTGAAACTCAACACCAGCTTTCTGGCTACACATGCAAAACCCAGCGGTGCATTTCCACCCAACTTCTAAATAACAACAGCTAGTATTTTTCCTGCACTCTCTGTGCACATAGGGCATTCTGACAGCTTGTGTTTCTACTGTATTTTGGGTTAAAATTTCACATTTGCAGACCTATGCAAACTTTTTTTTTAAGTGTGCAACATTTCACAAGCCTATAGACTGACTCTACCTTCAAATTCCAAGAAAGGGATAGGAGTAGTGGAGTAGTGAAATCAGGGAGAAGAGGCAGGATACATTCTCTCTTTAGTGTATCACAACCAAAGAAAGGGTTTTTAAGAGGCTTTCCTACACTAGAATTTGGAGTTCTGCCAAAAGTCTACAGACAATTGGAGAACTAGCAAATTTATGACATCAGATATTCCAAGGAAGTGAAACCTGACTTAGCGGAAGTGATTTTTATTCAAGAAAACCAGATATTTAAATAGACATTTTAAAAAAGTCTTTTAAGACAGCACACATATGGAGGAAGTTCCTTTTGAAGAGCATTTAATTACAGGCTGAAACCCCACCCAGCCATATTTCCATTCAACCCACAACAACACATTCTTGATATTCCTGGTATCACTGATGTTCTATTTTAAAAGGAAGGGAAAAAACAAAAAAGTTACCAAATAATTTTTGGTTCAGTAACCATTTTCTCCCTCACTCTTCTGAAAAGCACTTGCTTGCTTGCATGAAACTTAAGAGACTTGGAAAATCATCATCAGTCTGAACTGAAGCTCCTAGATGGAAGCTTCCAAGTGACCTGGTGATTGATTCCCCAGCTACATGAATGCATTCCACTATACTTCACAACCCTTTGACAGTATGAATGTTCAGTATGTCTTTACAAGCAATTTCCCTAAAAGCAAGTGTACTATAGTTTTATTTCACCTTTTAAGTAATCTTTGAAGACCTACAGTTGGAGACCCCAGCTAACAATGTCAATCACAGGCCAATCAAATTTCTATGACATCCTTCAGATATTCATGTAACTTGGAATCCTAAACTACAGTCCTGAAAACACAAAATAATCTTTCTGGGGCTTATAGAAGTGTCCAGGTTCAAGAACTTCCTAAGCCTGAACAAAGTTTAGCATCACAGCACAACAGCAGCACTGACTTTGAGAGTACATAACGTTTACTTTGGCTGGAGTTGTCAATTCCAAATGAACAAAATTTATCAACATATCTGGTGACAAGAAAAGTCTGTAAATATAGAGTCTGGCAAAAAAAAAAAAAAACCTAAGCTTTCTTGATTTTGGATGGTATCCAGCATCAGTCTGCAAGCACTCATGTGTTGAAGCTAGACAACCCAGCGATTTTGGCATGTAAGGTTTCCGTTTCTCTTTCAGGAACTCTTTGGGACTAATGAAGATTTACTCTCCTTCACACAGAAACAGGTCCTCATCTGTTGAAGAGGTTAGTTGTCTGTTAAAGTATGCGGCGCGCTGCCAAAGCCATCATCCTGTGCGCTCCCCTCTCCGGGCTGCAGAGAGCCAGCATCTAGCTGGAAGCACACAAACGCTGCTTTCCACAAAAACTCCTGTAGGAAACGGCGATTGGAAACTTCGCAGCAAACAGTCAGAATTGTCAGATACTCTACGTATCCCTTTAAAATCACAAAATAATGACTAAGGCTAAAAACTTCGCCTAAAACGCAGGAGGACGAAGCAAAGCCCCAGCGCGCCCGGCAAGCCTTCACAGAGGAGAAGCCACACATGTGGGCGCTGCCCGGAGCCCCCTAGGCGGACGGGCCGCGCGGACTCTACCGCTCCTCACCCTGCTGTGACCGGGGGACATGGAGGAGGCTGGAGGCCGCTCTGGACCCAGCGCAGTCCCGGGCCACTGCGCACGGCCTGAGTGAGCGTGGGGCGCATACACTTGTTGCGGCAGCCGTTGCCGCGGCGGGGCAGCGCGCAAAGGCCGAGCCGGCCCCACCGCGCCCCGTGAAAACGGCCGCTGCCGGCCGACACCTTCCCCTGCGCCGGGAAGGGGACAGAGCCTCCCGCGCGGTTGAGCAACTGCCGTGTCGCAAGGAGCTGCAGAGAAGCGCCTTCTTCCTGCAGAGCTCGGCGCCGCGGGCTAGGAAAGGACCGAAACGAGCGGGTGGTGGCGGCCGAGGGGAAGACCCGCCGCACCCCTACCATCACTGCTACGCAGACCCGCCCGCCGGCGGGGCACCGGTCCGTCCCGCGCGGCTCATAGCACGGCACGGCCCGGACCCCGGTGGCACTGCTGGCTCGGGCCGCCCAACTTCCCGCTCCGCGCACACCCACCTGTCCGGGCAGCGGCCGCCGCCGTCCCCCGCGCCGCCTCCCAGCCAGCGTGGCGGCGCTGCCGCTAGCAGGGAGCCTGCTCCCTCAGCCGCCACCGGCCTCGGCCGCGCTGCCGCCTCCTCGGCGGGCACGGAGGGGGTGCCCGGGTTACCTAGGCAATCGCTTCGCCCTCGGGACCCGACCCGCCCCCTCGGCGCCGGCCGCCAACCCGGGTGCGGCTTTCGGTATCAAACCGCGGGTGGCGGCCAATTGCGCGGCGTGTCTCCACCCCTCCTGGGCGCCCTCAGGTCCATCTTCCCGCGAGGACCGGAGTTGGCCGCGGGGCAGTGAGGGTCCCTCACGGTACTGTCCCGGGCAGTGGTAGGTGGCGCGTCGGCCCGCTGCCTCCAGAGTGTGCCAGCCCGGCGGGTCGGACCGGGCCGGGGATCCACTGCGACGGCCGCGCCGCTGAGCCCCCTGCCAAAACCCCGTCTGTGAGACACGGCAGAGCTCGCCAGCCACCGCTGCTCCCTGGCCCCGCTCCTTTACGAGTACTTTGGTTTCCCCACTCTTGTCTGGCACTCGCCGATTGCGTTTCTTGTTCGTAGTCGGGAGCACCCCAGGCGCCTCATAAAACTGCTGCTGCTCCTGTAAGTGCCCGTACACCTCGCTCTACGGCCTGGCTCAAAAATTCAGTAGCCGTGTTTTGGGAGACTGAAAGAGGCAGTCGTCCGTGCTCACAATGAAAAGGGCTCATCAAAGAGCCGCCTTCCGAAGTGGCTTTTGGAAATCAGCAGGGAAGACCTCATTATAGCAGCTTATTGCCTTGCCAATGATTTCCGAGATACACCCTCATGTGAAGAGCCTCGGTGCTGAGCTGTTAGGAGTAATTGCATTGAAACCAGTCCGTATAACAAATAGGTGGTTTTCTAAGGCTTAAAAGTAGCAATCAAAGGAAAGCAAAGCAGAATGTAACCAGTAACGAAACAGCTTCATTTTGCATGCAGCAAGTCCTGTCCCCACCCACCGAAATCAGCAGTCACATTCCTCCTGCCTTTAATGAAAATAGGGCGAGGCACAGCACATCCATTCAAACAGAGTATGATCACATTATGCATATTTTAACATCCCTACACTAATAATCATGCTGTATTATTAGTCCTGTCTATTTTATTCTGTTCATTTTTCCAGTTATTCCAGTTCTTGAAGAAGAAGGATTGATTCACTTCCTCATCCACTTCACTTACTGATTCTTAGGGCACTAAAAATTCATTACATTTAGATTAGAAAATATTTCAGGGATATTTAGTTGTTTGTTCAAACCAACCAACCAACCACAACACCAACTGGCTGGAAATTTGTGGGAAGGACAACGACCTCCCCACTTTATTCAGCAAATAGGATTTTTGCATGAAGGATGAGCATGCAACATATCTAGGCAAACCTCAGTAGAAGAGCAGAAACAGCTAAGGAGAAGTCTTGTCTACTGCCTGCCAGTCCCCTTCGCAGCCTGTCTGCCGGGTGTACTGGTTAATAGTTCCCCTTCCTGCTTTCAAAAAAAATCTTTTAAGGTCGCTCAGTACTACAGCGGAGAGTGTTGTTAACGAGCATCGTGCTGCTTTTTCATGCCACAGAAGTGTGGTAACTTCAACTGATTGCACTTCTTCCTGGGGGAAAAAAAAAAAAAAAAAAAAAAAAGCCAGTAGCTTTCAAATGAAAGTAACTGGTTTATCGGGCAAGCGTACAGAACACGCAAAGGCAGTATCATCTCCATGGGTCATGGCCTAAGTAACAAAGTTTAGTTCAGCACACCAAGTCGCTTGTCTCTTTTGTTTAAAGTTTACATTGCTACTGAAATATATCTTTGAGAAATAAGGTATTAATGAAATCCAGTAGTGCAAACACTCCCAGATCTGTAACTTTTCAAACCACTCTAATACTTGTGGTTTTGACTTTAAATATTCCTGATAGTCTTGGCTTAGATATTCAAACCTTGGCTCCCTAGCTGGCCTCACTGATGACAAATGGGTTTGTGCCTGGAAAGGCTAGATAACATTTTGGGGTTTGTTTGTTTGTTTTAATAAAAGAGCTATTTACTCTGGATCTTGCAACATTCGGTTGTTGTTCTACCAGATCCAGTGCAGTCTTTGTAAAGTGTAAGTCAACTATCACATGAGTGAGTTACTAGACTGAGCAGAAGGCTACAATTCAGGAACTCCAAAATCTTTTTACTCCACTGCCATCTTTTCATTTGAATAATGATGCTTTGAAGTGTCTGTCAAGCTCAAAGCCTCAAGCACTTAAAAACAGTCTTGTATAGACAATTTCTACAATAGCTATGAACAGACTTTCATGAAATCAAACCACGTAGTTTCTCAGTAGAGTTGTAATCCCTGACTTCAAATTTCCATTCCGTTTTGTGTTTTAATGCCTTCAAATCAGTATTTAACAGTGTGAGTAAAGAGATCTCAATCAGTAGTTACCAGGATTTTTCATATTACAGTTGATTAACTTGCACAATATTAATACTCTTGCCACACACAGAGTTGTTATGGACCGTGTGTGCAACAGAGATAAAGAACTTGTCTTAAAACATCTTCAAAAAATATTTCTATATCCTACGTAGCAGTGGGGGAAAAAAAAACAACCAGACTTTAAATATAATTTTAATTTTCAATTTCCTTATCTTGAGATTCTCTTTCCACCCCCTGCACAAAACAACAAATGTTCTATTCTTCTATCCCCCCCAGGCTATTGTTACATGTGTTCTCAGTATAACAAAAGGGTTTTGTCTAAAAAGGCTGTATCTGAGTCATGTCTTTGCATGTGAAACAGCTGTACACCTAGGGCACATTCCTGGTCACTTGAAAATGTGTCATTTTCAGCATTCTGGGTTTGCATTATTCTAGCCCATGTCACTGCAGTGATCAGAAGCAAGGAACTAACACACAAGGTGTCTGTGTATCTATCTGCAGACATAACTGAGCTGTGGCAGCAGACCTGGGCAAAGGGAGAAATAAAGTGCAAGAGGAAATGCCATGTGAAGGATGTCTGGCCTAAAGGAGAAAAAAAATTGGTCTGAGAACAATTCAAGTTGGTAAATTTAAAGGACAATGATCTGGAACACAGCTGAATACTGGGCAGAAGATGCTTAGAAATAATTTATCACAAGACTGAAATGTTCATAGCAACTTGCTGCTGTTTGATACTGTGATACAACAGTAACATCTACAAACCACATCAGCTTTGGGTGGTTAATGCATAGGAACGTTTTGTGGTGAACACGGAATAACATGAGTATTTCTTTCCTTAAAAACAAAAAAACGAAACAGTTACATTCAAAGCTGTGTGAGCAACGGCAGAGAGAATAACCGTCACTCTGCACTGCACGGCTATTCCTTTGTCAGCCTGCTGCCTACTGTCATCCAAACAAAAGGCTTTAGAACATCTTCTGTATGGAAAATAACATGACACTCTCTGAGTAGTTACTAGAGGAAAGACAGTTTGGATTGTAACATTCCAAAAATAGCTTATAGGGAATTAACAATACTTTCCTCTCACACTTTAAGTCCTTTATTCATCTATATCAGGAAAAAAAATTGTCCTGCTGCCTATGGTTGTTACCGTTTGGGGGACAGAATTTCTCATTAGTCACTGAAATTCAAGAGGTGTTAATAAGCAAGCAAATAATTTTGACATGACTATTTGAGCCATGTGTTTAGAAAACAATAAATCACAAGAATCAGGTTTTAGCAAAAGCAATACTTAATCTCATAAAAAGGAAATACCAAGACTCCCAAGGAATTCTCTATGTTAAAAGTATATTTATTAAGTCTGTATGTGATTTTATGAACTAAAGTACTACAACACATAAACATTTTGGGGTTGAGGATACGGTCTGTAAATAGCATGATCCTGTAATAGTCTCAGCTATCAACTCAATGTTGTCCTGCTGGACTGGACCTTCCCATCTCTGCAGGTGTTAGACCAAGCTGTGAAATCAAAGCTGGCAATTATCATTGGGGCCTCTCAGGGGACCTCTCACTGATATGTGCTCATGACATGATGAAAAATACAGCATAACACACCACCACAAGTTTGTGAGCACGACATTCCCTCAAAGGTGTTCTGTACAGTACATGGGTCTGTTTTGTGTGCTTGCACCAGCATGTGTCTATAATAAGCTCCTCTTTGTTTCTCACACTGAGTCTGGTGAAGGGGGAGGCAGCAGCAAATAATGGACTGAGTGACTGCAACTGCAGATGTCAGACAAAACGGATGTTGAATTTGGCTAATGAAGCTACAGCCTGTGGCAAGAACAAGCAGGTTTTAACAGTGCTTTGCTACACTAAGTTATTCAATATGTGTAAAATTTAGTGGAAAAGTTATCTGAGAACTTGTATCCGAGTATACGTACAGGCACCAGAGAAGCATACTGTTATGTACAGCTGCACCTCAAACAGCCAGCAGTACTGGCACCCAAATATTCAGAACCCTTGGACTGAACCACAGTGATTCTGTTCCCACAGTTGAATTCAGTGTCTGAGGCTTCTCATTTTAAAATTTTGATGTAAAGTCATTTGATAAAGAGGACCTCTTCCTCAGCCTCCCTGACCAGAAGTACCAGTGTCAGCTGATTCACCCATCGGGGCAGGGGCAGGCTGGGAATGAGTGAGCTCAGCTCCTTCCCCTTTTCTCCATTCAGGCAAGCTGCACGAGCTGGTGTGCAGCAGCAGTTTCAAGATGGAGAGGCCTCAACCCACCCAAGCTCTCCTTTTGGAGTACTGACTTCTTTGGTGGTTCCACAGAGAACTAATGCTTCTCTTAAGCTCCACAAATTTGGGCCAGGGACTGGGGGAACTGGAAAGGAAGGTCCCTCTGTCCTGAGGTTGCAAGTGAGGCAGTGGGAGTTAAGAGCTGAACTCTCCAATCCTTCCCTGTAAATCCACACCTAGAAGGCTGATCATCAACTTCCAAACTGCAGAAACTCCACCATCATGAGCTCTCAGCATGACAGTTTTAAATGGTGGCATTCTTAATCTATTTATGCCAATTTTATTGTAACAAAGCAGTGGTATTTTTGGTCACCTATCTATAGAGAAACTGTTTGAAGGTACTTTATTGTCACTAATTCTGTACTATGGCAAATGCTTACACCATTGCTTATTTTCTGCATCTCCTCATGGCAAACAGAAGCTTCTGGATATGGCTGCACTTTACAAAGCAGCTTGTTCATGAAGCATGTGGGCATCCATCTTTTGTCAGCCAGTTAAGATCAAAAATATTGCTCAGAATTAGGAAGAGCAGGGTCTTTACAAAGATCAACACCATGCTGAAGTAGCCATCTGACTTTGCTACTATGTTCTCTCTTCATATATAAAAAAACTCTCAACAGTTTTCCTATTTGCTAACACAGATTTTGCAAAAAATGTTCCATGCATCAATACAAAACAACCTTTTTCATCAAAAGCCTCTTGAATAGCTGGTGTCTAATAGAACCAGGACTTCTGTACACACATAACCTCATGCATCACACAGCCAAGTCTCCCACCAGCTATTATCAACTCTGCCACTTAATGGATATGACCTTATACCCAATATTAACTATTTTTGTAATAAAAAGCAGCACTGGATTGTTAAAACTGATGATTTTAAGATGAAGCACTGAGTTCCCTTGTGATATTTCTGCTGACTTTTCTAATCAAATATAAAGATCCCATGACACATTTTGACAAAAAGTAGGGCACAGACAGCTTATTTATTCTTTTGCTAAAAATATGCTTCAATGTCCAGCAGGTTGTAATGTGTTAGAGAGCACCTCAAGCGTAGTAGCTGCTGCACCTGCCTCCATACTGCTGTATTACTGTTTCATCTTTGCATTATGCTAATTATGACAACCAAACATCAGGCTTCACCATTACCGTTACTGTAGCAGCGCCGTTTCACTAAACCACTTAACTAGGATTAGAACGTCCAGCAGTTGAGAAGGCAATAAAATACCTTCTCATCCTTACTGGAGGAGTTTCTGACACCCTTCCAAGTACAGTGCAGCATGTTTTACATCTCCTGGGTTAATGGCACATTATTATTCTCAGCCAGAGGCAAACACTAGGAAGAGATTCATTACAGAAACTGGAATACAAATGGTTTAAAGAAACCCATCTCTCTCCTACTTTCTTTGCATACTTATTTTCTAGCTTGGCTTTCTGTTAAGGCTACTCTGGTAACAGATGTAACAACTGTGAAAATTAATAATGATCACAAATACTATTGAGTCTATCACACTTTTTAATAACTATGGATATGAAATACATTATATTATTGCTGACGCTGGCCTTGCAGAAGACTTGCAAATAATATTTTGTCAAGTTTATTTAAAGAAGCCCATTGTCCAGTCACATTGGTGTAAGTCAGGGTTAGCAAGGCTTCATTTTGTGTAAAACTGCCATTAGACAGAAAACACAGAGCCTTCAACCCCTAAATTACATCAGTGTAGTTACCCTTTGAGTCAAATACATTTATTTGTATGCAGTACACAGTGAAAGTCACTTCTGAGTTTGGTCATGTGCCATTTGTGAACCATGACGGACTTGTTCAATAACAGATCTCTCCTTATCTGACAAAAATTATGCCATGTACAACCAAACAAAGAGATAAAAGCAAATATTATACATTCCTGCTACCATAAAACACAGGTACTGCGTTGATATTTCACTATCCCACAGAAAAACATGAGCACTTTAATCTCAATGACTCTTACAAGATACTAGAAAGCTAATATATCTGTAGTTATCTATACCTACAGAGCAGGGCAAACTGAAAAAGTTAATATGAAATTGCAAAAGTCAGTGAGTACAAAAAAAATAACAAGTACTACATGCAACATCATTCCTCTAAATATATCAGTTCTTAGCTACTAATGGACTACTATTTTGAGTCCCTATTTAAAATCTCAGATTTGAACTTCTTCCCTCTGGTGAACAATTTTAATACTACTTATGAGTTTCTATTTTTAAAAAGACTATCAAAATTACGTATCTGGCAGATAGGTATTCAAAAGGCATTTAGAGATGTCTTATTAAGGAGGTTTCAAGTGTCTAGAAACCTCTCTAATACTAATTTGTGAATGTCTAATCATGTCAAAATTTCTTTTGCTATAAAAACTGTTCTTCAACACTAAGATCACTGCAAACAGTCACTAAGATACATTGGAATCAGTGAGAATGAAAAATACTCATTCCTCTGCTGGAACAAACAGAAACATTTTCATTATACTTCTATTATTTTAACTTCCTACGATCGGGAGCCATGAATTTTGCCCTCAGACAAGCCTGTGCTCTGACACAATTAGCACTGTTTATTAATAACACAAAGTGTTATTAATGGGCACTACACAACCAATGCAGGAGAGTCTGCAGGCATGCTCCTAAAATGCCAGTATACCTTTTGAAGCAATACTCCACACGACCTTTTGTTGCTAGACAATCGAGTCATCCTGAATCAGGAAAAGTCATGTTATTTCTAGGAATTGTATTTTAGATTGTTTCCTCGAGCTACAAATGCATCATCTTCATTTTTAGTTCTCAGCAGGCAATGTTACTAAATCTGGCTAGATGCCATTAAAAAAAAAAAAAAAAGGAAAAAAAAAAGGAAAATATTGTTGCGGCATAAGAGGAAAAGTATAGTACTATTACTATTATTATTACTTTCAAAACTAACAAATTAAGCCTGCCTTATTATTTTGGAAACTCCAGGCTTTGTGCTAAACCACTTTTTACAACATTTTTTCCAGGTATTGATTAACCAAATCAAAATACGTGTGCGCTTCACCTGCTATCTGGCAATCTATCACAACAAGTCTGAAAGCTTCATTTATATGACTCACACCTTTAGATTAAACATTCATGCAAATGATGCCAAGCCTCTATTTATCACAGCTTTGTCAGCAAAACAAATCATTCAGCAGGTGAATCATGAAATTACTGTCTGTGTCAATGCTAAGTAAATATGGAGGGAAGCAAAGAGATGCCAGCTTAACTTATGCTTCCCAATCCATTTCTCCTTCCCATCCTCTTTGCTGTATCACTGTGACATTGCTAACATGAGCAGACAAACTCTCCTGCCTTTTTCTCAACATGCAGCCCATTTGGCTGCTGTTCAGAAGGTCCTTTAGACGCATCAGGAAAACTGAAGCACATGCATAAGTGGTTTGCTCAGGAAAGCACTTGCTGCATACATCTCTGAGAGGGAAAGTGGAGTTTCATTTCCAGTATGAGAAGTGCATCCATTTAAATGGCTCCACTCTTCAATGTGCAGCTTTCCTGCTTGGAGGGGGCTCACAGGGGGCTTTTGTTGCAATTCTGTCCTACCATAGTGAAAGACTGACAGGATATCACTGCTCAGAGCAGCCATCTGGACAAGGTTAGGTCACCTTTGCAAAAGAACACATTCCAGCAGTTCATAAAAACATGGCTGAAGAGCATTTTTTTTATTCCTGGAATGTACCTCATTGCCAAAGAAGGTAGCTCTGCTCGGGAAAATATTCCATGGGGAGCAAACAAATTCTTCTGTAAAGCCATTCGTCCCTGCTCCACCCCAGCTGACATTACACAAGTTGAATAATACATGTCAAGGTATTAAGTAACATGTAAACATTTCCAGTAAATGTTTCTGCTGTAGGCCTTGGTTTAACTTGTGTTGCCTTCCCTCTATGATAATGGAAAAACAACTTCCTCAGTTCTTCTGCACCTAAAGCCTAATATTAACGAAGCATTTTCTACCAACCACTGACTGAAATCCTCCTCCTCTATCTCCCAATATAGCTTTTAAACCCTTTAGAAACTTACTTAATGAAGCCTTACTCAGACATGACCTTGTCTAAAAGTCTCTGATTGGCCTTATAGCCTGTGTAATGGGGTAACCCAAGGTCCCAGAAATACTGCAATCCTGGTAATAAATGTAAGGACAAAGACAAATTCCAATAGAAACTAGTTGGGTTCTTTTCACATCACCAATGATGTTTTATATGAGTCCCCATCTTCCCACAATGAACTGGCCAACAGTATTCCCCCTCTTTACTATTTTGAGATTATGTATTTCCATATATTTTTTTCCCAGGGGTGTAAGAGCACAGTGTTGGCAAGCTACAGTCCTTTTCAATCTGGTAGAGGAAATCCCCTTAGAATTTAGTATTGCTTTAGGCATGCACACTGCTTGCATAGCATGTGCCTTCTCCTTTACTGTTTGTGACACCCCACAAGGGAAAATGCAGTTCTAACCAACCAAAAGGGAAATGCTTACTGGGATGAAGACAGGGTTTCCGATCACCAGAGAATCATTAATCCCAAAGGAGAACTGCCCAAGGAAATTTCTGGGATTTCCCACTGGAATTTGTACTTTCCTGAAGTTTTCCATAGTTCTGTAGGTCAGTTTCTCCTATCTGAGGAACTCCCGTGACACAACAGCAAATTCCACTCTAGAAAGTACTTGGCCAAGAAGTTTGAGCAGAGCTGCTTATTAGAAAAGTAAAGTCATGCATGTTCTATGAGTTCTTCCAAGTATAAATTACTTCTTTTAATGTCTCCTAGCCACACAGGAATGAGAGCTGTAGGATGAACTGGATTGTTTTCCCTTGCCTAAGTGAATCATTTTCCTGGCAATCGAACCTGCAGCCCAGCTAAGGACATGACACCATCAGTGCTAAACTAGTCTTGTTGATCCTGAAAAATCCTTCTTAGTGCACAAAGATGCTTGAAAAGGAAAAAGCTCAAGTGATTTTCCAAGCTGAGAGAATGGCAACATAACACTGGGGTTTAATGTGGTTTTGATAAGCAAGGGCACATACCAGTCTTCTGGAATGACAAGATGTAAGAACATCCAAAGAACAGGACATTAATAACCTGGTTTGATGTTTACTGATCGTTTGGCTCCAGTACAACTTTTTGAAAGACTGCCTTAAAGTGCAATTAGCTTCCCTGGGATTCCTTTTTGAGTTACAACCAGACTGCTTCTAGGCATGAACTGCAGCTTATAAGAAATGTGCTCCTGTTTGGACAACGAATGGAAAGCAAAAACACCACAGAAAAACCTCTTCCAAGCACTCTCTTGCCCCTTGCTTACAGCAGCAGCCTTTCTTGCCTGAGCTCTCAAATTTGGTTGAGAAGTAATGGGTTAGCAGTACTGAGTATTATAGCTCTCAAGGCCACCAGCTCTTAGTAGGCTTCCCTCTGTAGCACTGTATCAGTGCAGCACCAGTAGCACCAGTATCAGTGACTGTTCAAAGAAAATAAAGGACAGGGAAACAGAAATTATGGCTGTCATGGCAAAATGTGATCACAACACTATGAAAACTGCTGTGCACATCTCAGTAACTAATTGAGGCCTACTTTTCTGGTCGGGGCCGATCAGCATATGCACAAAGCAAAAACCTTGCCAGAATGAGCCTGTCCTGCTCAGACAACTGTTTCCAGCAATGCAGCAATGAGTTAATGATTACATTACAGCTATCACAGGAATGCCAGTACTCAGAAGTGTTTTGAAGAAAGGTTTCTCAATGCTACTTCCCTGCTGCTTTTACTCCCCCACAGAAGAGGAACTATTGAAAATACCAAACCATCTGCAAACACCTTTGGAGAACGCTTTGTCTAATTACTGCTGCCTTCCCAAGACAGACTAGCTCACTGCATTCTAACTTTTTCTTTATATTGTGAATTAACTTAGTTTTAGTGAAAGACTAATAAAACTACTGATTTCCAGGCTGTGTGCACATTGCACACATGTAGAGAATCCACCCCTCTGCCACTTCACAGCAATTTGGCCTTCTGTCTTTTAATACATGCAAGAAATGACAGACCTTGGCCTGACATCCACCATAATCTTGTTGTTCTAAAGTAGTACTGCAGCAGCCCAAACACAACAGCACAGCTCCCAGCTCTCTGCATGAGTCCTGTACACCACATCGCGTCAGGAAGCTGGGAGCAGACACATTATCCATCAGATAATGATGGTTATGGAAGACCAAGACAGGATGGTAATGAAAGCCCACACTCATTTGGCATATGGAAGTGTTTACATACCTGTCTCCCCATAGATCTGTATCCTTACTACTGTACACTAATCCACAGAGCTGCAAACAGGGGACTTTGCAAGCCTGTTTGAGCTGCAGTGATCCCTATCTTCAGCTGCAGTGAGCTGCTAAAGCAAAGCAGTGATGTAATGCCATTCAAAGAGACCGTGATGCCTTCAGCTCTCCTAAGCAAATTAAACCGCATTTCCAGTGTCACCATAAAACTGGTACAAAAGCAGAATCACTTAAACTGGAACTTCAAGCACATCCTTAACTTGTCATTAATCTATACTAAAATGTCTTTTGCCAAGTACAACGTCCAGTTAAATTCAATCAGTTACAGTGTGGAGTAGAGGAGTGTCTCACAACAGCAAAAGATACCAAGTATCAGCTCTCATGCACCTCAAAATGCCATGTCTGCCCTCAAGTACCATTAACAACAAATGGATCCAATACCTAGAATGGCCACAATATCAAAAAAACAAACAAACAAAAATCCTCACCACTCTATCCTGTAGCAAGGAAAAAAGTCTCTATTCATTAAATACTGCCTGTAAACTCAAAAAAAAAAAATCCTATGCCAATTTCTTCACATAACATTTCCAAAAGAATCTCTTTAAACACTGTAATTTAACAGTTAATCTTTTAATACTTTAAACTGTATATTTAAGCTTTCCATTTTGACTTTAGTGCTGAACACTCCTTCAAGAAAAAGTCTTGAGTAAAGTATTAGAGACTTTTAATCAAAGTCACATCCCAAGCTACCATCTTTCACAGAGGAATGCACATAGATATGGAAAATGAGGTCCTGTACAGGATGTCAGGTTTGCTGTCACAGAGTGTGACATTACACTTTGTGGCTTAATCATTTCACACAAAGAACTGATGGTGCTGAGCTAAATTATCGGTTACACAAAGATACCTTGAAAAACAGAGCCCGATTTTCTTTTGTTGTTTTCTCTCCTGCCCTGCCAGCAACAGTTGAGGAGATAGACATGCTGTTCTATAGTGGCCTGGCCATATGAACTCTATTAAAAACCTGATTATTTCAAGTTGTTAAAGATCAGGTGATAACCTCTCAGAAGATAAAATATATGAGCAGCCCCTAATTAGTATCAGATAAAGAAGTGGCGCTGTTAAACTGTGTAAACCCTGAATTAGAACAATAATGTAGGGAGACTCAACAAAAGATGCTCTGTTTCTCCTGACAGTGGTAACAGCTCCTCCAGGGGCCCGTCCCTTCCAGCACTGCTGAATGCTGTGTTAGGGTGATACTGGTTTTCCACGCCCTGCAAGGACGTACCTGAAAGGCACTTCTGTAGTGTAGGCTGCAAGGACAACTCAGTGTCCCATGCTACGCATCTAGCCTGAAACAAAGCATTTTGAAATAAATCCATCTGGGCAAACCGACTAAATTACCCCCCTAAGGAAGATAACTCTAAATGTAACATTCAAGCACACGTATCTCAGGAGCAGATGCAAGTTTTTCCATGTACTGGGTACACCGGTGGCATTGCCTACAGACTAACAGAACCTTCAGTTATCATAACATTGCTCCTCCCAATCTTCACACAAAAGATGAGTTCTCTCTTCTGCCTGCATTTCATCCTGGTGGGGAACATGCTGGTAGAAATGAATGATACTCTCCACAGCAAACAACTGCTCTGCATCTTAGCAAAGTGCTTTGTGCTTAGCAAATGATGGTGCACAAATACTTTAGGATTAGATTTAAGGCTATTGAAGTAAGAAAACAACAAATGAATGTCTGTAGAGCAAGCTGATTGCCCATTCTGGATTACTGCAGTTGCTTCACCCAAGTTCTTTGGCAGATACTGAGATTGAGTATCTTCTACCTTTTCAGTGGGAAAAAAAAAAAAAAAATCACTATCTGCTTCACACTCTAGATCTGTTGTGATGGACTCCACATACCCACACATGTAACCTTACATACACGAGCAATCCTGACCAATTCAAATCTTGCTGTCTTTCCAAACCAGACTGTGCTAAGTACATGTCAGGTTCTGTACATTTTGCTCTTTTCCAATTAATCCCATCTGTTTATAGCCTTCCCATCTATTTGACTGTGATTTTCCAAGGTTTCAAATTCACCTTTTTCCTTCCAGTTTTTCCTATCTGATGTACATTGTAATGACATTAAGGGGAAATTTATTAAAGAATGAGCTTAACTCAATTTCTTCTCACAGTGTTTCTCCAAACTGGCTGGCTAAGTCTGACCTTTTCAAAAGTATTTGGCAGAGGCTTGTCATTTGTCAAATTATTTTTCCAGTTTTTGTCAGTTTTAAAATCAGTGTCAAACGATTTTTGTTACATCAAATTAACAGATGCCCTCTAGCTGAGCTGACAGCTCTTAGTTTACCTCCTTAAAACTGTATGAGACAAACAAAATATACAGTGAAAAACAAAACAAACAAAACCACACACCAAAATAAACCCCCCAAAACATTCCAAAAAGTCTGTGACTAAAATTCCACCTAGACACAGATTAAAAGTTACATGTCTCAAATGGGATTTCCCAAGTGTTTGTTAAGAATGTTTTTCTTTCTTAATCTCCTATCAACGGTAGTCTCAAATCAACAATGTTAGAGCTGGGCTTGAGGAGATCTGTTGAAAATACAACAAGACAACACCTCATTCTGATGCTCTGTCATTTCAACTAAGTTATGTGTCCATAGCACACGCAGGCCAAGTTGCTTGTTTCTTTCAGCTTTTATTAATCATTGACTGGTGTGTTGGTTCTGGATGCTAGAGTGGAATCAGGAGACCAGTTCAAATATCTCCTTACAGTTGCTGCTAAATCATAACTATTTTAAAAGATTGAGTATGACAGGTCAGAGAGGAATAAAGAGTTTTATTCATGGAAAATCTGACTAGCCTTCAAAGCAAGTCATATGAGAAATATATGAATACATATATATTTATAGCTTGTGCCTAAATTAGAAACAAGATTAGAAATTTCTATGTTCCTTATGAACTCCTTTCCTTCTCTGCACGTTCCTCTATTCATTTTGGATGATATGCTATCCCCTTTATTTTTCCTTCCTCCTCTTATCCCTTCTTGTCCCTTGTCTCTCCATTCTTCCCATCCTACTGCATCTTGACTTCATGTCACTTCCAACCCCATGTTGCATTCAGAGATGTGACACGCCAAGTTCTGGTATTTTGGGAATCTGGCAGTTCCCAATTATGAGAAGGCCTCTCTACCTTGCCTTCTTCAAACAAGCCATTAACAAAAAGCACAGGAGAGAAAACAAAAACAAAAGAGCAAAATCTAAGACTGCTTAAAATCATAGTGTTATCTATCCCAGTTTAAATCAAAGTGATCAAACTACACTGGCAGAAGCAGATACCAAAAATTATTTTTAATACTTCTTTCTCAGGGCGCATCTGAACTCACCAGCTTTGCTACAGGTTCTACCTCAGTTATTTATGTTAACCAACCTGCCTGTGCCTCCCCTGCCTCAGAATAACTGTTGGCACTTAGACTTCCCTTTATTTTAGTGGTGAAGAAACTAAAAACATCTTATGTGTGCCATGTGCTGTTATTACAGTGTGTTTTTTCACAAATCTGAGGAGCTTCAGAAAGAGAAAGGACTCTTGGTCTGCAGCCTCAGTGCTGGCTGCCCACAGAACCTCTGCCACTGACCAGTGCCTGAAAAGCTGAGCATCTCTAGCAGAGTCAGACAACTGAGCTTGGGCAGAACTGTGTGGAAACAGTTGTCTTTCTGGTTCACTTATCACCAGGATATGTCTCAAAAAGCAACACTGACATCTGTCCATGCTACTTCACTTTGCAGATGTCTCACTTCCCTGCTATGTCTTGTTTTGGATCAGAAGGCTTCAGCACTGCCTTCTTTGTATGTGATGTCCTTACTCTGCTACTAAAGGAGGACAGTCTTACAGGAACACAGGCACTACCCACTCCTTCAGCTTCCTCAGACATGAGTACAGCACAGCTAACCATATTGCCATTCTGACAGGCACAAGGCCAAGCAAGTAGTGCTTGGCCACCCAAACAGTCAGTGTTCAAGCCAACTGCTACCATGCATGCAGTGATATTTCAACAAAATGATCACAAAGCCAGAATCTAGCTATCCTAAGCAAGTTATGTTCCAAAACATTTCATAACATGGTAAGAAATAGGTCCATTTAATGCAGTAGACATGGATAGAATGACCGATTAGGCAAAATTCACAAGGAAAAAGGCCATTTCCTCACCCTCTGACTTCTGGAATCCAACCAGGACAAGCTAACTGGGTGAGGCAGAAGTCTGAGCCATTCAGCTAGCTGAATGCAGGGGAAAAAAAAAAAAAAAAAAAGCAGCGGAAACTGTTTCCACATGCAAGCCAGGGCTATCCAAACCAGGCAGCTATGTTAGAAACCACATAAGTTAAAGTTTTGAAGCCAAGCAGGGCAGTTGACTTCTGAGATGTAGTAAAATACGGAGCATAACTTCTGACTTGGAATGAAGAGGTAATGAGAGCAAGGGGCAAACCTCTATCCGGATGAAAAATGATGGATAGGAGGACAACGACCTCTGGAAGAGATAAAGGAGGTCATGGCAGCCACTTTGATTAACAACCTCGTAACAGGACAGAATTGAATGCTGACAGTTAGGTGCATCTAAATGGTGCCAACTGCTTTATTGATAGGTCTCAACAAGTTTACAGTCTTGAAAGACTGCAATCTCCCTTGTCATACAGGAAAGGAAAATCGTTTCTCTTAGAGGAACTCAGAGTTACTCAACTCTAATTAATCTTCTAAAACAGGAAATCCCTGCCAGCACAGGTGGAACTATAATACATTGGCTGTGCAGCTGGGGAATCTGAAAAATGGGACTTCCGTGTTCCCATCTCACTCACCAAAAACAAAAGCACAAATACTGTCAGTAAAACACACAGCTGAAAAAGAAAAAAACCCAAACCAAACCAAACCAACAAACAAAAAAAAAAAAAAAAAAAAGCAAGTATAATAATGGAAAGGAGGATTATAAAAGTCACTAAGGTAAATTATAATAAAGTACTCTATGGCACTAACTAAGTCTGAGCCTATCACTTTGAGAGCTGAGTTAGAGTTATAAGGCAAAGGAAATTCATCTGAATCTGACTTTCAGGAAACAAAGCTGAGAGAACACTTTGCTGACTTCTGACATCAGCCATACTCCTGAAGAAGCCTGTAATGTGTGGAGACAATACCAGCTTCTCTCAGCCACTTCTTTGTTCTCTGTAAGTGGTATTTTTGAGTACAGTTTACACTGTTACTTGCTGCACCACATCACAAGAGATGAATGGCAGGCTAGAAATTTCCTTGCCATTGAAATGTGACTTGAGCTAAAAGTCAAGACAAGAAGCAGACATGCCTTTTTAACATTTACTTGTCTGCACATTTTAATTGTGAAGGCCTTTAGAAAAGGGGGATATGAGCAATTATTTACATTACTACACATTTATATCTAATTGGAAGCAAAAAGACTGAGGGACACGTGGAGATGATGCACGTCATCACTGCTTGTGTATGCCCTGCACTCTCTGCTTTGAACACTAAGGCTGTGTTTAAGGTCTGCTTAGGATAAACAATACTTTTCATCACAGCTTATTTCAAGCTCCACCAAGCCATCTGCATCAAAAGAACAATGCAGGGCTGATTTCAGTCGAACTTAAAAATAAAATTGTGTCTACAATGAAAACAACACAAACAGCAGCACCAAAGTTTTGTTTAGACTAGGGAAAGTTCAGTCAGTCTCTGATACAAGAGCTGAGAGAGATACTCAAAGCTTATGTTTTTGTCAGAAGAGAAGCCTGAGTACTTCTAACCATATGGAGTGAGTCTCACTCATCTGATGCCCCGAAACAAAGTACTAACTAAAGCAAGAACAGGTTGATTTCTTGTAACTGCACCACACAAAAAGAACAGGATATTTGTATTAATAATGTGGGAGGGAGCAAGACTTTGTGGTTTTCTTCCTTTCCCACGGATAGACACAAGTGGGTCTCTATTTAGACTATTAGAAGGTTAACTTATCTGACACATTTCAGATGACATAACAGATAGATGTTCCTGTTATTGTGTTATTTTCTCAAGAATCTATGTTTTATTGCTCCATTTTCAAAAGCCATTGAACCTATAGGACACTTTAGTAGCAAGTACCACATGGTATCACACAGCAGACACTTGGAAATTACCTGAATTCATTCAATGCAGGGAGTAAAAGGAGTGAGATTACATAGCTGGTCTTTCATTTCAACCTAGATACTGGTTCCTGTAAGAAACTAATATATATTCACTAAAACAAATGTCCATCCAAGCCACAAAAGCACTAAGTCCATTCTCAGTCTGGCTTCTAAGATTAAGGCTGCTGACTCAATATCGAAAGTGAATATATAGGAACGACTGAAAACAATTTTCCTTCTGGTCATATTGGTGAGGTAAGGTGTTTAACAGAAGGGAAAACCAAAAATTGTCCTGTGATTTAACATATATTTTCTTCCCCTTAAGATGGATTAGTAAGACAGAATTTAAAGTAAGATAACTTTGCAATGTTGAGATATCTCATTATGTTTTGCTTTCTACAAGATTAAATGAAAGTTTTGGGTTTGGTCACTACATTAAGGAAGGGGATGTTGTACTTTAAATAAAAAGCTACCCTAAATTCCTGCCAAATTACAAGGTGTAGGTCATCTGTAAAAGGAATTTGTGTCAGCTAGAAGACGACAACTATGTGAAATAATAATGAAAACCAAACTCTAAAAAGTAGAAACAGTGCTTGTCGAATTTATCATCACCTGCAAGACTGGTTATGTTAATAATCCTTCACATTATGCCAAGTAGACTGAAAATAATTAATAGCTCACAAACAACCTTCCCACAGAAGCCAATGTTGTTTTGACTGATTACAATCAATACAACATATAATCCTAAACATTCAAGCCTTGAATACAAATTCCTTACATATGAGAAACTTCCATGAAAAATAATAATAAACTCTCTCTCACAATATTACTCTGTGAAGGGTAAAGGAGTTTCTGGATTGCAGTGTCACCTGGGGATTCTGGTCTCACTGTTCACAACCCTAAAGTTAATTCTGTCATGAAATGGAGAAGCTCGTTTGATGTACACATGCAGGGGTTCCACCACTGAGCTTTGGAGAGCCACCAAAACCACTCAGGAGTCAGGGGATGAAAACCAAGATAGAGTGATGCCTTCAAACAAAATCAGAGCTTAGCTGCTTGTGATATTTAGCAGGTGCTCATTAAGTCCTGAAGGCTACCTGTCTTGCTGTGCAAGCTCCTTCCTCCTGTTGTCTGAAACAGCTGTGAAACAATGGTCATTTGGTAAATGTGTCAAGCCACCAATAAGGAATGTCTGAGGACACAGGATTGTGAGAGAGAATGAAGAGGAAGAGAAGGAAATTAAGAATAAAGCAAAAGATGGAAGCAAGGAAGGTCAGAAGGTTGTTTATGCATTTACAATCTCTCTAAAATAAAATCATACACCAGAGAGACACAGGTGGCAAAGCGATCTCATTAAAAAAACCACAATGGTTCACAGACAAGGTTCATTTTTGCCAAAGATCCTGTATCCAGAACTGCTCATAGACAAATGCTGGAGAGGAAGGTTCCCAGCCACACTGTTTGACAGACTTAAATGTGTTTCCTGCAGGACAGGCCAGAAAAGTTCTGCTAAAATTCACCACCAAGTTAGAGACATAATTGTGCAATGCAGAAAATAAGATCTGACGTATAAAAACTCAAAGGTCGTAAGTTTTAAAATCTGCTCATGATTTTTACTTGAAAACAACACATAGTACAGCACACCACATCACAGCAAAATTCCCCTGTCCTAAAAACTTTCATATATGCCTCAAAAGTACAGAAAATAAACCTGGCTACTCA
The DNA here is from genome assembly GCA_013399055.1 of Ramphastos sulfuratus. Taxonomy (NCBI): domain Eukaryota; kingdom Metazoa; phylum Chordata; class Aves; order Piciformes; family Ramphastidae; genus Ramphastos; species Ramphastos sulfuratus. The sequence goes on along the minus strand of WBNM01018169.1, from coordinate 634,266 downwards.
CTGATCTCTTAGGCAGCTGTCTATAAGCAGCACAAAATTTGCCAAGGTATGAAGGGCACTAGTATTACCACATACCTCATGCAGGCTTTTGGAGTAAAGTGCAGATTTATACAGGCCACCTACTCTTAGGGAAGGAAGTGCCAGACCAGGATGACGTGGCAGCCAGCATTTCACTCACGGATGCTGTCGAAGCAAGAAATGGACAAGATTGACTGTATTCATTTAGCATTCCTTCATTCACATCAGATCTAAATAACTAGTGCCCGAGGCCGCTCAAAAAACTCCACCATGTTTTCCGTCTGAAAATTGTGGCTTTTCTCCACTAAAAGCCCCCCTCTGTCTAGGATTTTATTTCTAAAAACACAAGATCTACTCTTTTTCATTTTTCAAGAAGAACTGGGGTTTGGAGCAGTGCCTCAGTCATGCTGGACACACCCACCAGAGCACATCTCCCATGAGGCAGTGTGAGATCACCCAAAGGGGAGATGATGACACAATTGGGGAGATATAGCTCAGCCAGGGAAGCCAGTCTACTGCTGAGTCAAAGCTGTCAATTGAAAATATTTAAAACTTAAAAGAAATACACTGCAAGTGTTGGCCAAAGTAATAAGCTTTGCTTTGAGATTTTCTGCAAAATAAGGTATTTGATGACCAGGTGTGCTCCTCACCATTTCTAGGGAACCTTTGAAGCTGTCACTGCTTAAAGATGCAATCAGTTACACCAATTACATCAATTACGGGAGGCCCCGACAAAAGGAGCCATAGTCCAGCACTGCCAGACTTTTCCCATGCTTGGGAATTGCGAGCAGTTAGCTGTTTCTGTTCCATTTCTTCCCTTCTCCAGCATCCCTTACCTCTCCTCTGTTATTGCTGAAAGGGACTAAACTCACCAGGGAATGTTGTACATCACCGCAACAACCTCAGAGATCAACTCACTAAGCTTCGTGTTTAAGGTACAAAAACTACAGCTAGAACATTGCAAGCAAATGCTTAATGAAGATTCTGATCCTAGGGCAATGGGACAGCCCATGGTGTCTCAGTAGCAGTCTGAGTTCTCTTACACCATGTAATGCCTACAAGAAGTAAACCTAAACTCACATATGTATCAAGGCTCTGCTTTTAACAGACCCCTCCCAGCCTGCTCATGCTTTAACGGGTCATCGACTCAAGTAAAGTCCTGTATGTTACAACCACCAGTAAAATATAATATCCTGAAACTGAAGACACCTCCACTCTACCAGCAGGTCCATCTGAGGGACAAACTGGCTGATAATTCTAGGACCAGCCCATACAATGAGACACTGGTTGTTTCAGTGCTCCAAGTGAGCAGCTTAACTCGAACAGAAAAACAAGGTGATTAATCATAGCTAAGGACAGCACCTTGAAACAGAAGACATGCAACATGAATGCTTTACATCATTAAAAAAAAAAAAAAACAAACGTTACATTCAGGACAGCACATGTGGAAAATATTGAAGGAAAAAAAAAAGAGAGAGATGTTGCTTAATTGGTGAATTCTCCCCATTAACACCCTCAACCGTTTGAGACATGCTGGCAGGCAGAAGGTGTTGGCCTGAGACATGCTGCCAGACACACTTCCCTGCTCCCGGCAGCTGCCAGACCGTCCTGGGTTTTGGAAGTTTCCGTCCTGGAGGCCCTGGTAGATCGGCCTCTACAGTCACATCTCCTGGGCGGTTTTGGTTTTTTTTTTCCTCCCCTCTTTTCTTTTGGATGCAGCAGCACCTGATCTTTTCCAGTCTCACCTCGTCTCTCTCGAAACCGCAGAGAGACACCAGAAGGACCTCCAGAGAGAAGGAACTCACCTTCTGGGGATGTCCCACCGTGAAGGGCTGCGAAGCCACTCAATCAGCATCCACTGGAGTGGGAAAGAGCAGCTTCTCCCAGGCTGCTCGAGTTCGAAGCCCAGCGGGGTCCGCGTAGCGCAGAGCCGGTCGGCGGTGACACAGAGCAGGGCGGAGCTCGACTCTCCCGCCGCAGGAGCCGATGCCCAGCAGAGGAGCAGAGCTGGCTGTCCTGGTCCCTCAGCCCGGGCTCTTCTCAGCGCTTCTCTGCCCAGGATAGCTCCGCAGCCAAGTCCGCCCCTCTCTCGCCCTGCCCGCAGACAGAACCCCGGCGGGAAGGAAAACCGCCCTCCCCGGCACCCCTCGCCCCGCTGGTTCCGGAAAGTCCTGGGAAGGTAAAAAGGGAAAACAGAAGCGAGAAACTCGCGGTCCTACCCGGCTGTGCTGGCAGAGCCCCCGCAGTCTCCCGTCGTCGTGCACAGAGGGCGTCCCCAGCACCGGCTGCCCGCCCCACCCTCCTCCTCTTCCTCCTCCTCGGCCCGGCCCTGGAGCAGAGGCACGCTTAGACCTGGAGGTTATTTGACGCTGGATCCCCCGGGCTGCAGCGGGGCTCTGGGCCAGCTGCTTCGGAGCTTTTCCAGGCATTAGCCCATTTCTGAAGCACCGCTACCTGCCTAGCGCAACCCAAGCCGGAAGGAAGCCCAGCCGAGCCCCATCAGCATGTCACCACCGGCGCAACACGAGAAGGACCTGTGTCCTGGGCAGGAGAGCACCAGCCGCCACAGCTGACAAGTAGGACTTTTCCCAGCCACGACTTGGCACTCGGTAGTGAAATACTAAGTTGTGCTAAATGGCACCCAGCCCTGCCTCCTCTCCTCCTCTTTCATCTCATTGGGTGATGATTGCAATGAACTCCACTGGTTTTATTGTGTGTCAGTCTCCCAATTCCCCTAGAGGAAATGGCTAGAAAGGCCCAATAATGTGGGGCATGTAGAGCCCACGTCTGCCACAGACAACCATGGGCACCTCTTCTACCTCATACCTCCTGCCAGCCAGGTACCATGGTGGTGCATTGAGCCACCCATCCATGGTGTCTGTCTTCATCACATACCACAGGCCTCTTCCTACCACAGAAATTCAGGCAGAAGCACCTAGTCAGCCTCTCAGGCTGACACAAACCATTCCACAGACATCTCCCTGAAAGGCCAGGGAATGCTCTAGCCTGGGCCACCATGGTGTTAATGTATGTTTTTCAGGTAGAAACTAGCTACCCACAGGTGGTATCTTGCTAATCTCCAGCCGGCAGAACATCTTAGCTCAAAGCACTCTCTGCATTGAAGTAGCATCTTGTGCCAGCCTTCACCAGCAACACAGCCAGGAGGTTTTGGGTCACCACTTCGGTGATGGTGTTTCAGTAAGTCAAACCCTCTAACTTCAGGTGTAGTGTTCAGAGTGTGCAAACCCAGTCATCACGTTTGTCAATGTGTCAGGTGGTAGAGCACAAAGCAGGTCTAGAACATCCAACAGGGCAAGATGAACCCCGTATTCCTATTTTATTGATTGTCATAAGCAGCAAGAAAGATGTTCACCAGCAGAGGAACTTGGGTTGATGGTCTGTTATAAATTTTAGTACATGTAGATATGTTTAATGAGAATTTCCAAACCTACAAATCTGGAATACACACTAAAAATGCATCAATGTTATGTTTTAATGCTTGGTATGGGAAATAGGTTGCCACAAACAAGAGTAACAACAAGCCCTGTACTACAGCTACGCTGGTCATGAACAGGGGTCTGAACAGGGCTGAAAAGCCAGTGCCACCCAGTAAATGAACTGTCACCTGGAGCTTCCTCTTCCAAGCTCCTCTGGTGTCTATGCTCACAGGTTTGCTATGGGGATCCTCAATGCCAGAGCTTTTCCATTCCCCTGGCTCTCTCTTCCTACCGACAGAGAACAAAATCCAGCTGGCAGTGGCTTCCTTGACATTTCTTGCAGGGTGCTGGTTCCCCTGCCCTTGAACAAACATGTCTGTCTACTATTGACATTACTGTACTGCAACATCACTCTCACATATGGAGAAGTGCTTCAGGGCACTCTGCACATGCAGCTTCCATCTGGAGTCACAGAGTAAAGTCAGAGTTCAGTCAAAATTCTATCTGGCATAAACCCACAGCACAAGAAGGTACCACTTGCCCTTGCCCACTCGCAGTTTGCTCTGCACTGCCCCTCCTTTCCATTGTTGCAAGCTTCTTAGCTGGCAGAAAAATGGGATGAGTGAGCTAATCCAGGCTAAACCAGAGGTTTTTGCTTCTTTTCCCAGTGTACTTGTGACTTCTTCTTAAGAACTGCATTGTTAATGGAAAAAGAATATGTCCTGCTGGTTTATTTAAACACAGAAGAGACACTACTCACTTCGGTATCTGGAGGTGGTCATTTAGTGATCTAAATTCAGGAACCCATCCTAACACATGCATAAATCAAGAACATATGTGATGAAAACCTTATAAGCAACTGAGAAGGAACAATTAGGAGGAAGAATTTTGGTCAGGACCTTATGATGTATTTTGAGCCAATAAGTCTCAGAGACTGATGGTGCTTTTGAGCTAATATCTGCATCAGAACTGACAGATTTTGAGTGAGGTATAGCTGACTTTCAACAGTACTTCACACCCAGCTTTCATGGCATCTGTAGGTTAAATCACACTTTGAAAGAACCCACTTCCTTTTGACACCTCAATATGACCGCTAGTGCCAAGGGAGATAATGTGTCAACTTAAAAATTCCAGAGAACAATCATCAGCAAAGGCATTGCTGGCTCTAATTCTTCAACAGGTGTCTCTAAGATAGCTCCTTAATCCAAACATCCAGTTTCCTCCCATGGACAATGACTAATACTTAATTTCTTCCACTCTCTATCAGCCATTCTGCACTGATGATACTTTCCAAGTAAAGTTGTGCCTCATGCTCTGAACACAACTGCAGCACCTAAGTACCACCTGAAAGGGTAAAAAGAAGTACTATGGTACTTCAGAGGTAAGTCTGACTTGCTCAGTTTCTTGCCCTTGCTGTGAAGAAATCTTATATTGATTGTCCACTACCACAATAGGATTTTTCAGCCTGCAGACAGCTTGTCTACTTGGCCTTACTCCTGACCACAGTTTCGTCTCACCTAGCTGTCACTTACCAGTCTGTTTGGCATTCCTCAGATCCTGACAATTCATGCCTCTCCTTCATCACTTCCCAGGATCTTTGTATTCTTATCATTATCTAGTGTTGCCATTTAGTCTTTTTGCTTTTTCTTTTTACTGAGTCTCTCTTCACACACCTTGAGGAGTGTGAGTTTCCTGGAAGAAGGCTTATGGCAAAAGATCTCGCATCACTATCTGAGCAAGTAAGGGAGACAGGAGCTATTTACATATTTTCTGATATGCAGTGAGAATTTCCTGATGGTCCTGTAAAGTCTGCAAGGAATTGGCATTGAGTGGTTCCCTATTTCTTGCTTGTCTGTGCTTGCCCAGTTCTAATCAACTAACAGTATTAAACATATTTGTACATCTTGTTAGAACATTATTTGAGGGAAAAAGCAGTATTGTAGCCTTGAATTTAGTCACTGAATAGATGATATTGCCAATATTTAGCATTTTTAAATCATGCAAATTACTTTAAAAGTATGAATTTTTCATATTAATTATCTGTTAATTTCTGCCTGAACTGTTAAGTTACAGCTGCATCTCATTTCTAAAATTTTTTTGTGCAACCATTAGGGAAAAAATTACCCTTTGTAATATATTACTAATTTAAAATATTTACACTTTTTTTTTTTTTCCTTATAAGGACTGCAACTGGAGTTTAAGTGGGCTTGCTCATTTGTTTTGATGGAATTTTTTAAGGATGCCATTTACCTTTATTAACATAACTTTAAAGATCTGGAGACTTACAAGAAAACCCCAAAAACACTGCACTCACAAACACATACCTACAGCAGATGTGCCAAGACTAGGACCTGACGCTACCACCAAGTGCTCTAACTGCCCTGGAATGGAGTAACTGTGAACAGCAGTGTCCAGTATTTTGCTTTGTCTGTGGGAAGAGAAGACAGCTCTTATTTGAACCTCACTGTTCAAATAAAGCAGCAGCACAGCAGCAACCTCCAGGTCACAAGTAGTCCTGTAGCAAGTGTTATGTGCAAACCATGAGCTAATCCAGGCGTACATCATGAGCTGATCCAGGCTGAGCCAAGTAAGGGAGGCAGCAGGCTGAGGCAGAGATGCCCACTGCTCCCCAGGGCCAGCTTGGTTTGCAGTCCCTTCTGGTAGTCATCAGTCCTAGGGAGGAAAATGTAGGGGGAAACTGCCATGTTGCTCCCAAACATCTGCCTTTCAGTAAGTGATCTTTGTATGTGATGAACACAGCAGATTGCTGGGTGTTTCCCTCTCTGTAGTTAAGAAGCATGGAAGTATGACTGGGCTATGAGATGCCTGACTAGTAGAGAACAATTTGCCATCAGGAACAGGCATAACCACTTCTGAAAAAAAACCAGCTGAAACTCTCTTGGAGGCAGATTCTGAGATTTTAACTCTTTTTGCTGAGGTTATATTCAGCATGTGCTGACAACAAACAAAACTAAAACGAAGCCAAGTCCCAGTCTCAGTAGAAGCTGCAAGCAGATGGGAGCAGGGAGCACACTAACTGCTTTCGTGGACTGGGTTACTGCTCTGGTGGGAACTCTCTCATTCCCACTAATTCCATTCTTTAATTTTTCATTAGATACTCGACCTGTTATGACTTCCAAAGTGCACCATTCAAAGTTTCATCTTACTAACAGCACTTACTGACCTCTAGCACTTAGTAAACACCTCTAACTAAAGAGTGTCCATTTGGGTCAACTAAAGTTGGTTGGTTACCTGTCAATCCTTGAGAGTCCTACTCACCCTGTCTCTGAGATTCACCTGACGAAGACCTTTTGCAAGCAGATTAAAGGAATATTAACATTTGTTTCTTTAAACTGTTAAAATCAAATGCTACTATTGACACATTTCCTGAGTTTTGAAAAGGATTATCTAGGTGCAGCTTGGGCACAACACTGACTTTACAGCACTACACGATTTATACAGGAAACATCCACACAGGGAGCAATCAGATAGCAAACTTCCTGTCAGGGAGAAAATACCACCACCTCAACTCAGATGAGTCTGATACCAATACAGTACCTTGAAGATGCTAAAGTAGAGGCCTAAACTACATGACTCCACACACCCATTTGCTGCCACACCAATCTCAGTCCCAATGCTTACACAGAAAAAAATCTTCTTAACTTGGTTTTTGAACAATCATACTAATTCATTTTCTGGTAAGCTGCTGATGGAAGCACTGCAGGTTCTGTGCAGTTGTATGTGTGGTATGTTATCCAGGTAAATATTAGTGAGTGCTGCTTCATATTACTGACTCAAGTAGAGCTGAAAGGAAATCCAGAGCTCCACAGAATAGGGTAAGGAGTAGGAGAAATTGGTGGGGCATCTCTGGTCTAGGGGTGGGAGATGAAGGAATAAATGAGTGAGAAAGAGGAGCTTGCGAAGAGACCTCAGGGATGGGCAAAGTTGCCAAATGTGTTTCTGGGTGCTAGCACTGCCAAAAGGTGGGTGCTCAGTTGCTGCCTAAGTGAAAGGGCTGGGCTGGCTGAAAGAAGCCCCAGAAGGTGGCTCTAATCCCTGGCATCAATCACTCCAGCTGTTCCCTATGAACACTATCTGAGGGGAAAGCCTCAAAGGCTAGGGCAGGTAAGCTGTCCGTGTGAGGACCGGGGGGGGGGGGGGGGCAAGCAGCAGAGCTGACAGATGCATAAAAGACACCTGAACTGTGTGGCTCCTAGGCAGGTTATAATTGCTGTGGAAAGTAACATTCCAGTGCACTAGATACTGCACAAGTGTATCGTAAATAATCACCATGGACCTCGAGATCTGAGAGGCAGCATTGCACTCACAGCCCTGTTGACAACCTTGACCTTGAAATGGTCCTGAAAGCAGGTTGCAGAGGAACGAAGCAGCGGAACATTTGCAAGTAGTTGCATTCAGGCGGAAAGACAACCCTGAGGCACGTCCGACACAGGATCGCCTAGCACTGCACAATTGCGCCGCGCCGCCCAGCCAAGCGCGGTACCTCGGGGAGAGCAGCTCACCCGGGGCTGTCTAGCACAGCAGCTCACCTCTCCACGACCCGAGGCTCAGCCAAGCAGCACTTTGAATCTGAAAACACGCTGCAGAAAGAGCCAGCCGGCTTACTCACCTGTGAGCTCTCTATGCACAGCACCCAGACTGCTCCACAACCAGCATTCTCTTGATGCAAAATGGCATTCGCACTGATGGATTCTAACAAGATGTTTTCCTGTGAAAATGTAAGGATGCTTCTGGGGTTTAAGACACTCATTGTCTGCAAAGTCACTGTAATGCTTTCTAGAGTCCCTGGGATATTTTTATACTTGTTCATTATAAGGTCTACCAACTGCTGCAAACTAGCAAGGGCTGTAATCACAGCATTACACATCAAGGATGGCTTTAATTATGTACACAATATCTATGCAAATACCAGATAGCATCTTCCGCATGAAAGGCAAGGTTACTTTGTTTGCCTCTTATCCTCATAGTATGTAGTCTTACTGCTTCTTATGATGCAATATTCATTTGGTTAGACTTAATTTAATTACTTTGGTTGGTAATTAAATCAACATTTCTTAAATTAAAAAATTCCAGTATCATCATGAAGTATTTCTACCATGATAAGTCCTGAAATATCTCCATCAGGACTAGATCCATATTGTTCAAGAGACTGTGAAAAAAATACATAACAGGGTCATACAAGCTCAAGTGAGGAAGGCACTGCTAAATGGCAGGTGCCTGGCATCTCTACAGGTGCCTGTTTGTCACCAAAACCAATTTTTTTTGTCAATCACATATTAGTTTGAATACCTGGGCCTGAGTATCGTGCCAAACATAACACTGTAAGTCACTAAAGCAGATTTTGTTTACCATATTTTCTTCATCTGTTTCAGTCTGTTTGGTCAAACCTTCACACATCAAAAAGCAAGTTCATAGTGAGGATACGCCCATCTTACCCAAGTTACCAGAGAAGCAAAGTAGCTTGACCAAGGTAGTGGCTAAATCAGTGGTTTACCCTTAACTGTGCTGCTGTCATAACTGTGCTAAGTAGCTGGGCTCCTGTTTGAGTAGAAGTAAACAAACCGGGCCCTTGCTGAGTCACTGGCATTGTCAGAACTCTAATGTCCTGCCACTAGCAGTGATGCTTAAGGACAGTACACAAGGGAATGGGTATCTCTGACTTTTCTGCAGGAGCACCTCCCCCGAAAATGGTCTGGCCAACTAGGCTTGACTGTGGTTTGAGGCAAAAAGCAAGCATTAACTCCAGATTAATACAGAAGTGTTAATCTCTTACAGCTCTCAGGAAGAGAGTGCTCCCAGATTCTCTCTTCCAGCTGAATGACAAGGGAAACATTCAGCGTGGGCCAGGAGAACAGATACCCAACAGAGAGCTATGCAAGCATTTGTGAGACAGCACCGGGATGTCAGCAAACAGGATCTTTGGGTCTAGCCCAGCTCTGGAGGCAGAGAGCAGCCTAAGTCATCATAAACAAGAGGCCAAATTACACCAGCAGGTACATTTGTTTTGAAAGGTGATATAGCAAAGGAGATGCACCTTGCTGCTTTATAAGCCATAACTCTATTCCCAGGCCTGCACACAGCCCCTTCAGCAGTTTGCAGAACACGTGAATGACCATTGCCTCCCTACTGGAAGGGTAACTGGCTTTTAACAGTGTGTATGCTAACAGCAGAAATGGAGCGTGCAGGATCAGACATGGATTTCTGGGCAGCAGTAAACAGCATTATGAGTGTATCTTAGTTCTACACTCACGCTGTCTTTGTCAGTCTGTGGGCTGGTGGGAGACCTGCCAAATGTGTCAGAGCCACATGAAATGCGTAACACTTGTGTGCCCTGACCTTGTGGCCCCTGGGCTCACAGTCAGGTTTAAGATACAGACTAACCCAGAAGGAAATTATGAGGGTCCTACCCAGACTGTACATGGCTACAGGACTCTTCTCAGTGCATTTTATTCTGTGAGTTTTAAGTTGGAAACCTCCCGTGTAATAACAAGAAAGCTTTTAAATTCTCTGCTCTGTATAGCAACTCTCTTATATCTGAGTGCTGCATGTGCTTGTTGATGTCAATGCCCTGCAACCCAGAGCTACTGCTGTCTGTCACACACAAGTCCTCATTATGTTGCATAACAAATTACCTTTGTTGTCTAACAGAATGGCACTGTAGATTTTGTTGTTGCCTCGTGTAAACTTTAGTCTTGCGAATTCCATTTTGCACTGACGCATTGCTTCTGCCTGACAAGTGCTTTATTCCTGTTGTTAAGCAGTGAGCTCCATGATACACAGGCAGCCACAGATCCTGAAAAACAAGTTCAGAAATACATAAACACACTACCATTATGTCTGCAAAACAATCAGCCACGTGGATCTCGACTGATGCTGTAACGCCGGGCTTAGAGGCTGCAGCTACACATCCTGGGAGGCAGCACCGCTGCATATTCAGTGCTAGTGGTCATCTGATGTTTTCAGTTACAAGAAAAACAGTAACATAAAGAAACAAAGAAAGTGGCAGAACAGCAAAAGAATTTTAAACCAACAAAGAATTCATGGTGTTGGTGTTTGAATGTCATACCGTTGCTTTTTTAAGGCTTTATCCAACTGTGTTACATTCTCTCATTTTCAGCGTTTAATTACTGGTTTTAACTGATTAGTATTGGTTACAGTGCTCATCTGTTACAGGACACAGTGTGAAAAATGTTAACAAATCCATCTATCTGATCACAAAATAGTAAACTTCACTGGGCACTTCTGAGTCTTCTTTATACATGTTCAATGCATACTTCAGGGGAAGGAAAACCTTTATTGCCAGGCTTCAAACAGTGTTTCCTTTCTTAAAACGTTTTAGTTGGCAGCTTTTTCTGTTGGCATATGACCAATACTGCATAAGCGGAAAAATAGTGGTGATATCTACAGGCCAGATTTTGCCACTTCTCACAAAGAGTAATGCTATCTTATTTCGTATGTGCTGGCCATACCCTCTACTTGCAGCACTATTGGAAGCTCACTGACAGTTGTTCTCTGCTTTCTCTGGACAAAATCCAAAGAGGAAGAAATCTCAGTCATTAGATAAGAAAGCTTCAATAAAATCTGAGAGTTGGCCTATTGGGATTACTGTAAATAGGGGTGAAAAAAGCTGGATGCCACCTTATTTAAAGGTGCAGATATTTTGATGTCCTCTCCTACTCCTTCAAGAAATATACAATTTAATTTCCCATATACCATCACCTCCCAATGCACTCTCCAAATCGTTCAGCAATAGTTGAACCCGCGTTTCCATCAGTCCTGATTACTATCATTTCCACTGCTCACCCTATCTTACACAGGGCCAAGCAACAGTCATCAAATAAATCACTGGAGACATTGCTGGACAATGAGTGAAGGAGTTACTTCTGAGAAGATTGGGTTTTGTCTCTATTTTCTGACTGTAGTTAGAAATACTTCAAGCCAAATTTCATTTACAGGAATAAAATAAAGGATGGCCCAGTCTGGGCATTTTAAGACATAATTGTACTTCAGTAAAGTAATAAAACATGGTTGTTTTCAGGCACTGCTACTTACAGTTAATGGTGCTAATACAAAATCTACCTGGGTACTACTGCAAACAGCTTCAGAGCACATATGAGAACACATAGTTATGGTCATAATGGGTGTCTGGTACTTGAGGCATAGGACAATAAAAAAAATGAAGTATCTTTGTAGGAACTTAAGCTGTGTGAGCACCATCCAGCTGTAATTATGTGAAATTGTACAGCTGCTCTTTTGGCTCATGGAAAAAAACCATGAGGAACACTAAGTGCTAGGTACTAGGAAAGAAGGGAGATTACAACCCTGCCTGCTTCAGAGTAAAACACCAGCCCTCAAGCTTTTGGCTACTACAGCCTCACAAAGATGCTGGTGATAGTAGGTCTGGGAAAACTCAAAGGATAGAGAAGTAAATAAGAGAAGACTTGATATAAGCACACCCTGAAATTAATAAGATCAATACAGGAGATAGGAGTTTGGCTTCTTCCTCCCTCAACGTTGGAGTATAGGGGATATGTAAGGAAATAGAAAGGGTGGAAAACTCAAATCCGAGTAAATACTTTTTCACTCAGAAACCCAAGGTCTGTCTAGAGTGAGTATGGACATTAACAGGAGTGTATAGTAACCCAAGTCCTGTCTATGCTTAACATGTTTTGGCACTAACATACATTGTTTTAAGTCCCTGATGTCTACTCTGGGCTAACTGATTACCCCCTTTTAATAATACAAGAACAAGATGACTGCAATACAGCTTGAAAGGCAACATTTTAAATTATAAAATCTCTTTCCATACAGCACATAATTAACCTAAGGAACTAATTACCAGAAAATTCAAATTGAGCTGAGAGTCTATATCCAAAAAGAACTGGCTATGTATTTATAAACTGGCCTGGTTCCACTTGGGACAAGGGTAGTAAACATTTAATTAGGCATTTGCAAATGATCCTTTTAAATCCCCTTGGAGAATGTGCCAGATGGCCTGAGGACCTCTGCAATGGTCAAGTACAGTGACATACCCACGAGGCAGTAATTCACAAGTGCTGCATCTTAACACCTGGTTCCTCTTTAACAAAAGATGCGGCTGAAATTTCAGCTCCATTGAAGTTGGCACCAACACCCTCAGGACTTCACCTGCAACTCTGGCTAGTGCATACCTACAGGTGAGATACAGCACAGGAGCTGAAGACTTGTCTGTTCATGAGACTGCCTGGCTGCGGTTATTCCTGAGATTCTCTTACTGGAACCATTCCCGAGGGCGCTTTTACACTCGTTGACCTTATGAAGCATTAAGTATTTTTAATTGTCCAGCAGCTCCAAGGAGACTCAGGGCACTTCTTCACCACACACTCTACAAATACACCTCGGGCTGAGCCTCAAATCCCGAACATACCCATTCAGGTGATTTTTTTACTGGCGGTATTGGCCAAGTCGTCGTCTCACCGGGCATTCGCAGCGGCGCGGGGGTGGGTGAGGGCTGGAGGTGAGAGGGAGCGCCTTGCCGGTGCCACCCCCGCCAGGAGGCGCTGAAGGCGGTGCCAGGAGCCGGTGCGCACAGGCCAAGCGGGGCTGTTCCCTCCTGTGCCCGGCCCAGTGCCGGCGGTGCGGTGCACCGGGCGGCCTAGCCCCGCCCCCGAGAGGCCCCTCTCCCGGGTAAGCTCTGCCACGCCTCCTAGCGCCACCTGGCGGCTAGCAGCGGCAGCGCCCCTGAGCTCGCCTCTCTGCCAGGCGGCAGCAATTAACCTGTGGCGGTCAGGGGGAGTCTCCCTACGTCCTCTGGCACAGGTACTGCGCCGTGAGCTGTCCTAACTGTGGAGAGCTGCTGATACGGAGCTGTTTGTTTCCCTGCTCAGTCAACGCACAGAAGGCTAAACACGGAATCTCTTAGTGAAATTAAATACTCCAAACCAGCCTAAATGGCCAAACAACAATGGAGTATCACAGAAAGTGTGCTTCGAGTGTGGCCAGCGGGACTAGGGCAGCAATCATCCTTCTGTATTTGGCACTGGTGAGGCTGCAGCACCTTGAACACTGGGTTCAGTTTTGGGCCCCTCACTCCAAGAAAGACACTAAGGTGCTGGAGTGGGTCCAGAGAAAGGCAACGAAGCTGGCGAAGGGTCTGGAGAACAGATCTGGCATACAATGGCTGAAAGAACTGAGGTTGTTTCACCTGGAGAAGAGGAGGCTAAGGGGGGACTCTACAACTCCCTGAAAGGAGGTTGCAGCAAGGTGATAGTCAGTCTCTCCCAAATAACAAGTGATAGGATTAGTGGAAATAGCCTCAAGTTGTACTAGGAGAGGTTTAGGTTGGATATGAAGAACAATTTCTTCACTGAAAGGGCTGCTAAGCCCTGGAACAGGCTGTCCGGGGAAGTGGTGGAGTCTCCATCCCTGGAGGTACTTAAAAGACAGGCAGAAGTGGTCCTGAGGGACATGGTTTAGTGCTGACTTGGCAGTGCTAGGTTAATGGTTGAATTGATGCTCTTAAAAGTCTCTTCCAACCAAAGCAATTTGATGATTCTCAGTTCACAACAGATATTCAGTCTTGAAGCAGAATGGTTTTTCAGAGGAGCCTTAGGCAAATATTCATTAGCACAGAGATATCAGTGGAAGATTTTTTTTAATAGAAGTACAGATATGGTGAAATAACACCTGAGAGGGTCAAGGCATTGCCCTGTGTCCAATAGGTCAACAGTCTGGGACAAAGGCTCCTGCACAGCTGACCACAGCAGAGGTAAAGAGAAGTAGTTGTGTCCCTTCACTAGGTCCCACTATCACAGCTTTCTGCCTACATGTCTGCAACTGAACACCTGCAATATACAAATGGTTCAAACACATTCTGCAGGAGACAGCAGAGCAACCACTTTCTCCTGGGCAGCCTGTAACAGCCGTTGTCTTAATGCTCAAGCTGCAAACCAGCACTCAGTGCTACACCTCAAGGTCTATTGGGAGAGGGTTTCTCATGTGTAGGACAAAACCCAAGTTTCTACTACCATACAGCAAGGTGTACCTATCCATCAATTAATTTAAAAAGAGACATGTTAAATGTTCTTACAATATCCAGGCTCCAGCAATACTCAAAGCACTTCTCTCTGTGTCTATGTTTTCACCTACATGCAGCACATCTTTTCCTGACCCAGTCTCCTCTCAACCACCCTTAAGCAGACACTCAGGTGGGGAGGCCAGGCTGGATGCAGTCCCTCTGCAGCACTGCCCCAGTTTACCCCTGTATACAGCTCAGTGGAAGAGGAGAGTGAAAGGAATAGGACTGGACTTCAGGAGGGAAGGGATACATAAGCTTGGCTATAGGCGAAGGTAGCCTGAGAAGTGGCTGGATTACAATAGAAAACCCTTGGGAGCTGTGGGCTTGTCTAAGATGTTCTGTTCTGCATGAAAGAGTCTAAGAACCTCCTGGAAGGAGAGAAAAAGGTAGATCCTTGCACCTCCTTGGAGCCCTATTCACTTAGCCTTAGCAGCCTCTGCTGGAAGCAAAGAACATTGCCAGCAAAGCACAGCTGATTGAAGAACCAGCAATGAAGACCTCAAAGCTGATGTTCTTTTAAAAAAAGGTAAAAGCAGAGTCCAGGCAGGAACAGAAAAGGGAACCAAGAAAGGAAAGGCAACATTCAAACAAGCTAATTAAGAAGTACTGGAAAACAGCAGAAGACAGATGGGAATTGTAACTTTTTTTGCCTCTGCAATTCTCCACCTTTTAGTACACACTGATTCTCCCTGCACAGATCCACCAGAAAAGAGCTTCATCAACCTTATGCAGAAGAGGTTCTTCATATCTGGAGAGAACTCACTTTAGAATCATAGAATCAACCAGGTTGGAAGAGACCTCCAAGATCATCCAGTCCAACCTATCAGCCAGTCCTATCCAATCAACTGGACCCTGGCACTAAGTGCCTCAACCATTCTTGAACACCTCCAGGGACCTCGACTCCATCACCTCCCTGGGCAGCCCATTCCAATGGCAAATCACTCTCTCTGTGAAGAACTTCCTCCTCATATCCAGCCTATACCTTCTCTGGGAGAAGAGACCGACCCCCACCTGCCTACGAACTCCCTTCAGGTAGTTGTAGACAGCAATGACATCACCCCTAAGTCCTCTCTTTTCCAGGCTAAACAACCCCAACCTCTCCTCACAGGGCTGTGCTCCAGGTCCCTCACCAGCTTTGTTGAGTGGCCCAGAACCAGACACAGTACTCAAGGTGTGGCCTGACCAGTGCTGAGTACAGGGGAAGAATAACCTCCCTTGTCCTGGCCACACTGTTCCTAATCCAGGCCAGGATGTCATTNACTCAAGATGACCTGTTCCATAACCTTGCCTGGCACTGAGGTCAGGCTGACAAGTCTGTAATTTCCCAGTTCCTCCTTCCAGCCCTTCTTGTGGATGGGCATCACATTGGCAGCTTCCAGTCTTTGGGAACCTCTCCAGTGAGCCAGGACTGTTGATAAATGATGGAGAGCAGCTTGGCCAGCTCATCTGCCAGCTCTCTCAGCACCCTAGGATGGATCCCATCTGGTCCATGGAATTGTGAGGATCCAAGTGGCTCAGCAGGTCCCTTACTGCTTCCTTCTGGATTACAGGGGGACTATACTGGTCCCTGGCTCTATCTGCCAGTTCAGGAGGCCAGTTGTCCTGGAGACAACCTGCCCCACTATTGAAGACTGAGGCAAAGAAGGTGTTAAGTACCTCTTTTCCTCATCTTTTGTTACTATATTTCCCTCTGCATCTAATGAGTGGAGGTTGTCCTTGCCCCTTCTTTTGCCATTAATATTATATTTATAGAAGCATTTTTTATTCTCCTTAACAGCAGTGGCCAGCCTAAGTTCTAAATGTGCTTTTGCCCCTCATTTTTTTTTTTCTTACAAGATGTAGCAACATCCTTAAACTCTTCCAGGGATATCTCCCTTTTTTTCCAAAGGTGATACACTCTCTTTTTTCCCCTTAATTCCTTTAGAAGCTCCTTGCCCACCCAGTCTGGCTGTCTCCCTTGTCGGCTCATCTTCTGGCACATTGGCACAGCCTGTTCCTGTGCCTTCAAGAGTTCTTTCTTGAAGTAGGTTGAGCCTGCCTGGACACCTCTGTTTTTAAGGGTTGTTTCCCAAGGAACTTTCTGAGTTAGATCTTTAAATAAGCCGAAGTCTGCCCTTCAGAAGTCCAACGTGGAGGTTTTGTTGATGCCCCTCCTGGTTTCTCCGTATATTGATAACTCTATAATTTCATGGTCACTGGACCCCAGGCAGCCTCCAACCACCACATCTCCCACCACCCCTTCTCTGTTTGTAGAGAAGATTATCTTAGTCTACAAATACAGAAAATAATCTTCTCTATTTGTAGAAAAGATTATCTTCATAATGAGTGAGTTAAACATGAGGCCCATCTCTCAAGGCCTGTCTTCCCATATCAAAATGCAGCCAAGGATGCTGGTTCCTCACCACTCTAGCCTGTCTCCTGGTGTTCCTCACCACATGCCTGTCTCCTTCAGGTCTCCAGGACATACCCATAGTGACAAGGCAGATCTGAAGCCAGGCTGTGATGTCACTATGTGGGCTGAGGTCCAGAACAACAGGGTTCATGGTCAGACATAGCTGAGACCACTCCTGCCACATAACTCAGATAAGACTGAAGGCTTCAGGACATGCTGAAGGAGCCTTCCGGGTCATGGGCTGGTGTGAGGCCTCAGGAGAAGCTCAGGCTAATTAGGGCCTATTAGTGCCCTCAGGGCCTTGAGACAACAAGAGAGCAGTCCTGCTGACTACAGGTTGGTGACTCCAGAGACCTCACTAACAGGCAAGAAGGGATCTAACAGCAAATTGTTGACCGAAGAATGTGGAGATGTGGTGCTGATGCACAGTACCATGGCTGCAGTGAGACAGGGCTGTATCATGGCCCCACCAGGTCTCAGCAGTGAAAGCCTGGTTTCCCTAAAAACCAGCATGTGTAAGGCAAAGGCTTCTTCCTGAAGTGACTGATGTCCTAAGAGACAAGACAAAGGAATAACAAAATTTGAGAGTAACTGCAAAACCAAAATCAATTATTTCTATATTTTACAACAATATTGGTGATCCCACAATTAAGCAGGGCTTGGAGAAGCAACTACATGTTTCAACAGTTTTCCATTCCAATTCAAAACCAATACAGCCTCTGTCTCTGCATTTGCAGCCTGAAGTTTCAAGACACCTTAGACTTTACTGTGCTGGATTTCCTCAGCCGCTCTGGAAAACATTCCATGTGCACATTGCATCTCTCCAGATTTTATTCTCATTTCAAATCTGCAAGCACAAATATAGCAACATTCCACTCTCCTAATGCACACTTAGAAGACGTGCTGAAAGCTCAGATGCTAAATGGTACAAAAAAGTACTTTACCACATTCCAGTTGATGTGCAGTATAGCAGAGAAGGCAGCGATTGCTTTGCCATCTGTTGATTTATTAGTTTTGAACACTCTCCTCCTTTCATCTGGCAGCAGCAGAGCTATAAACGCTGCAATAGCTTCTTCAGAGCTTGCTGCATATACATACCTTAAAAATAATCTCATTCTTGCAGGATCTTGAACGTGACGCCCTCTATCCAAATGAGAGCTGCCAGAGCAGAAGGATTCTAGGATGGTGAAGCTAGGAGAGAGGAGTGGACAAGCAGGTAAACCCCTGCTGCCAAGAGGAAGCAGGGCTGAGGCTAGAAAGCTTCCTACCGCCGTAGCTATTGTCTCACGACTTCCTCTGCCGCACAGCTAGGGAAACCATCGATGACGCAGCTGATGGGAATGAACTCACCCAGCAGCAGTTGCAATGCTTTGCCAACCTGATTGAAATTTGGTCTTGACAATTAGAACTGCTGAGTCATTCCAGTGAAGCATTGCAGGGTCATTCCCCACGGTTGGTATTTTTTCTCATGCTGCTAAAAACAGCCCATTGGCAATATTCCTCCTGCACATTTGTATTAGCCAGAAAAACCCAACTCAGCCTTCTGGATGGGAATCAGAATATTTTTACATACTAAGAGTCTTCAAAATTTTTAAATATTTTTTTTTCTGATAAATTTGCATTTTCTCAAGGAAAGGGAATCATTTTGTAACAATTTCCCAGTCAGCTCGAATAATAAGGATATGACCTTGAAGAAGTCAGCTGTGCATGAACATTTTCTCATAGCAGAAGATACAATCACAACCTTACTATGCATCTTAAGCAATGTCACTGGTATGTTGAACACTGTCCAAAGGAGATGGCATGTGTTCAGATGGCAGCATCCCATTCGAATCCAAGACTCGATGTACAAGCAGCTCAGATGAGAGCTCACATGGTCTTGCACCACCTCTGTTCCTGTCCTGCTGCAAGGCTTTTAAGCAGACGGTTGGAGCTTTCAGTCAGTTAGGGGCGTAGCCTACCTCCTCTAGGAGGACATGTAGCAAGGGAAATAGCTGTCATGGGCCCTTGTATTGTTAGCACAGCTTGCTGATGTGTTGGCTCTTGCAAGGCTGTGAGACATTCTCCAAACTGGCCTGTTGCCCCTTTCCCTTCCAAGAGTATGGGTACAAATTCACAAATCGGTTAGCTACAGCAGCTGTCAAAACCCTTAGGCTGAAAAAATTGTGAGGACAAATTTGTTTGGAATCAAACCAGAGCTTCACCATGGGATAAGCACCAGGTTAAGCAGAACCACCTCAGGAGCATCATTTAAACAAGTAGTCCTCAGTTCTCCTCCTCCACTGGCAGGAAGCCTCTTGACTTCACCATATCACTTTACCCAAATATTCATGCATTTTCCTAATGCTGAAATTACAAACTGCCAGAGCGGCTAAATATTGGAACAAAATTAACTCACCGTATGAGAAAGAAAAGCTTATTTTGCATCTTTTCTGGTTTTATTAGTAGTACTTCTTCCTTTTATCTAGGGTTTCTTGCTGAGATGGAAAAAAATCCTCGTTGCCCAATCTGTACTTAATTTGATGCTTCTTCCTACAGGTTTTTTTATATATTATTTCTTTTTATTTTCAGTCAAAGTTCCTCTGTAAGTGCAAGTCCTCCACTCTGTCTTAGTCAAAATATATGTGATATGAGTGAATACTAACCTCTCTAGTACTCAAGGAGTGAGTCTCAAGTGATTTTTCTTCAGCAGAAGGTCTGTGATCCTACAAGTACTAACAAATACTGCAATTCATGTCTCTCATATTTTATGTACAAAATTTAAACTGCTCACAGCTGCATTTCTGGCTGTGATCTCTGTGGAGATGTCACTGACAATTTCCCTCCCAACAGAGGGAAATGCGCGATGTAAGCTGGGGCTTGCGTGGCTCCTAGAGCACAGTTGCACTGCAAGCCAAGCAGCCCCTTCTACTGCCTGGAGCACGGCATTTCACCCAGCACACTGCAGTGCTGCCAGGCTGGAGGTGTGGCGACTGACTGCTTCAAACAACTGCTTGTCTTAGTGGCTTTGGGATCATTAAACCAGGGGTGACCTGAAAATGGAGCATAATAAGTAATAATTAGCACGAAGAGCCCTGAAACATTTTCCTCTGTGTGTATGTGTTAAGCCCAGCTAACTTTTGCCATCTGGAGGAATGAAATAAAATTAGGATGCTCAGTGCCATTTGTGCTTTATTACACTCAAGGCATTAAATAATCAGTTACAAGCTCTTTCTCTAGTCACTGCAAGAGAGTTATTGCAGGTATCCCCAAGAAAGCTCACTCAGTGATGGTATCACACCCACTTCTGTTCCTGACTTGAGTCTTCGAACTGAGGCTATGACTCATTTGCTGTGTTATGGAGTAGTAACTTCAATGCTGTACTTCATCTAGCCCTTGGCTGTTCATTTGCTATTCTCACAAAGATTGCTAAATTTATGGAAATTTTTGTGGAGCTTTTTAACCAATTCACTCCCAGTTCTTCACTGATGTTTTCATTCCATCTCAGGCTCTAGAAGCAGATTTTATCTGGTTGGTTTGTTTCATTCTGTCTCTTTTTTGTCTTCTTTTATTAAAACATAGGGAATTTTTTTACACCATCTATCCTTTAAAGCACTTCAGAAGTTATAACTTCCACTTTTTTTACTATATTTAGTGATGGCCAATCTGATCTCCTGTAGCTTGAGGATGCGTAGACCTTGGTGCAACTGTCTTTCTAGGTTATTATCATGTCTAGGGGCTGGCCAGGGGTGACGAAAGGTAAATTAATATGCCAGACAGGGCCAAGGTAGGGGATTCTAAAAAGTCCATGAGTTAGAAAGCAACAGCTGGGGAGGTGCCACAGATTTGAAAAAGTTGTACTTAAGTACAACATTAAAATTACACCTCTGGAAAAGGCTGGATATAGCACTTTTTTCTCTCCCTAGCAAACTCAAGTATACAATGGTGAACTCAGTATGAAATTGCCACCGACTATGAGCCGTTTTCATCACCATCCTCATCAGAAATGCTCCCAGGGTTCACAGGGCATATTTGGGGTTTCCTGGGAAGGTTTTTCAGCATTGCAACCTTCTGAAAAGCACTGCTCAGTACCAGAGTAGTGGTGCATTTTCCCCTCAACTGAAATAAAACTCCCTCCACAGGAGAGCTGTGCTTTCCCCTGGATGGTGAACTCACTTCCTTCTGTTTTGTTTATAGCTGTATGGGAGGTTTTTCCTCTTCCATTCCCTTTTCCAAAAGCAATGAGACAATAAGACATTGTTAAGTGTTAAACATCCATGTTTCTGTTTCTTGTCTTCATAAAGGAACTATTAGAATGATGAGAAATGAAACAGGGAAATAGTGAAGGAGAATGGCAAATTTAACCCAGAATTTTATCTCGAACAGCAGAAAGGACATTCAGAAATGGTCCAGCAATGGCTGGAAGCTACGTTTTTCAGGTTGTAATGTTTAATGAACCTGAGAACCATGTACCCTAGAAAAGGTGATTTGAACAATTCCAGCTGTAACAAGACATAGGAACAAAGCATACAGCTTGCTAAGAAAATACAAAGCTGCCATTTCTAACAGCACCAGGAAATAAAGCACCTGTCACTGAACTATAACTGTATCAATTGCTTTTGACTCCTTCATAAAGCTGCCGTCCCTGGATGGCAAACATGAGAGTACCTAAGCATACTTTTGAAGAGGAAACTCTCCACGGTGTATGAAAGAAAACAAAAGGAGTCTAAGCCTCCTCACCCCAGACTTGGAATTGGTGCAAGGCCAGGAGCCAGCTGTATGGCCACATTCTCCCATCTAAACATCCAGCAACAAATCAATCACTGTGCAAGATGAGGCAATTTTCCACTATCCACAACATCCTGGGTGTGGAGGATGTGACAGCTGGGCCTCAAACGGAAGAACACATACAGGGACTGTGGACAACTTTGGAATGAATCTTGTGGCTATCTAAGAAGACTCAGAAAGTGTGCATTTGGTTGGAAGAGACAAGTCAGCCCAGCACATGCACAGTTAGGTGGCAGAGAGACTGGGCAGCACACTTGCTCCAGCAAGCATCAGAAATTCCTCGGGATGCTCTGCTGTCTGGAGACATGTGTGTCATACCAAAAAACTTCATCTGTTGCTCCCAACTCTGCAAGAGGGCCTTCCTAAAGTCAGATGAATGATCACATCCAATCCATCTTTCCTTGACAAGTGTGTTATTCCTCACAGAGTAACAGGGCAGTTTACTGGGCACGAGTATAAATAGTCTTGGTTAAACATATGGAACTGATGGTCCCAGTAGTCTCCCAGCAAAGGGTAGAAGATGATGTTAAAATAAGAAAGGGCCTGTTTTAAAGAAGACAGACAGATTCTGATCAATGCTTAGCATTGTTAAACTATCAAACAGATAGATTAAAATATCACTCAGTAACTTTTCTGAAAAGTGATATAATTTTACCAGTGTCTTGCATGTAGAGTGACAGACAAGGCAAAAACAATACAAACTCCCCCAAACTAATTCAACAATAAAACATCTGATGTGATTTGGATCAGCCAGTGAGAAATTAAATTGTTGCCATGAATATCAACATACAGAAATGGCAATTGCAAACAACAGCAATGTCTCGGCAGGCAGCCCCAAGGTCACGTCAGGTTGTCACTTCACCAGGGACAGCAGAATGGGGGTGAATAGAAACACCATTCCCAGTTTTGGGGAGGCAGGACAGAAACAGGAAAGTGAAACAGAAAGCCCTGGCTTGCAGCACAGCACGTAGGAAAGGCACTACTGTTGCTGGACACACAGCAGTGTGAGAGAAGGCAGTGGGATTCTGGGAAGCAGTGTGAGATCCCCAGAAAGCATGTCCTGTGTAATTGTATTTACATAAGTGCATTTGTGTGCATATATAATTGCCAAAGAAAGACACTCCCACATACTTTCAATAAGTAAGGAATAGCCTTTAGGTCTGCTCCAAGATTTGTTCTCCTAAGTGAAATCTGCCAGATTACACAATAAAATGTCATTTTTTTCCTTGCTGCTCTCCTCCTCTTTCCTGTCTCATGTTCTTCTTTCATTTTTAACTCTCTCCTTTATTTTACTCCTTTCTTTTCTTTCTTTCTTTCTTTCTCTTTCTTTCTCTTTCTTTCTTTCTTTCTTTCTTTCTTTCCTTTTTTCTTTCTTTCTTTCTTTCCTTCCTTCCTTCCTTCCCTCCTCTTCCTCTCCTAGCTCTCCCTAACCCCCCCTTATTAGCATTTTGTCTCTCCACTCATTCTTGCTCTTTTCCTGTCGCTTCTGCTCTTCTCTCTCATTCCCAGTCACTCATTTCTTTCATACTGAATTAACTCTACCCCTGCTCTATGCATCCTGACAATCTGTCTGTTTTTAATTGCTGCAGTAAACTTCGATGGATATTTCAGAGAGCTGTGTACATTTAAACTGAGGATCTTTTCAAAGTCTTTGTAATTCAACTTGATTCCATGTACTTGATACAAGAGCCATATGTTCTTGTGAATCATGTATTGTTTTGCACATGTGAATACTTACAGAGCAGATATGTATTTAGGTATCAATCGCTTTTGCTTTCTGACCTGTCAATTAATTTTGTCCTAGGTGATGGCACTGAGGCCTTGAAATGTGCAGACATCTCTGTACTTCTAAGAAAACTCTGTGATTGTAACAAATGAGTGCTTTCAGGGCTTTCTTTGGTCCTTTCATAAGTGAAAGAGAAGTGTTCACAGGCAGCTCCCGATCAGGACTAACAGGGTGAGAGAGCTTGAGCATCATCAAGACCACATTCGTTCTCTGCCATCATCAGCCTTGTTAGTCCCCTTGGAAGATGCCACCAGTATTTCTAAGGTTTATTAAATCACCCCAACAAACTCATTAGAAAGAATCAATTAATTTGATATATCCTCAGAGCATATCTAGTAGCCTTTACTCTGACAAAACTTTCCTGCACCATATCCTGGTGCTAAGTCTGTAAAGAAGGGTAGAGTCTGTAAAGAGGGAGAAAATCATAATGAAGCTGGTAACACTGGGTAGGAATTGACATTTCTTTCTCAGCAGCTGAAGCAGTGAACTGAATGTCAGAATCTTACCCTAGGTGTGGGTGTCCCCAGCACATCTTTGTATCAAATGTGAGCATCTCCAGGGAAAAGTGGACAGAGACCAGCACAGATCTCAACTGAGAGGAAAAGTTCTCACACTGATTCAATTAGGATAGTATATGTTGTAATATAGCTTCAAGGGATAACCGAAACTTTTTAGAGAGTGCTGGGTTTTTTGGTTTTTTTTTCCCTCCCCCCCCCCCCCCCCCTTTTTCTTTCCTTTGGCTGCTGCCACATGGAGCTAATTTCACATTTCAGCTACAATCTAAGTGATTCAGTTAAACAGTTCTCGCATTGTGTCAGATCCACTGGTGCTGAATCCACAGGCACACTCCTGCATATAGGCTGAGAATACAGCTGAGTAGAGAGCTTCACCTTTTCCACCCCACTCCCACCCCACTGGGTTTCAAGTGAATGAGCTTTCTTTCTAACTGCCAGCCAGAAAATACTACGTGACCACCAGAAAACAATCCATATCACCTAGTTCACGGGGGGAAAGTGCAAAAGTTAAAATATGACTTGTTCTGTACCACAGTGAAGCACAGGATAAAAAACAAGGCACTGTTAACCAAGTATGTCAATAGAAGTAGAAATCCACACCAAATGTGATGTGGCTGCACCAACTTTGTTACTAGCATGTTGATTTGCAGCAGTGAAGCAATAGCCCTAGCAGCTTCTCCATGAGCAAGGCACCCTTCACTCTGAGGTGGCCAACAGTCTGAAAACATCCCAGAAATATTTTGGCTGGGGGTTCTCAGAAGCTAGAGCTGCTTCATAGACTGTGGTATTGCAGCAATGCCCCACACCTGCTTGAACAGTAAACACATACAACAACAGCTATAAACCACAAGAAGAAATTCACACTCCTGGAAACATACTCCTCTCAGAAACAGCCAGCACCCTGTTTTCCCATTAAGCTGTGGGTGCTCAACCAATTCACAATTCAGCTCTGTTCTAATCTTTGTCCCTCAAAAGATAGGATAGCTAAAGTGAAAACAACCCTGGAAAAGAGAGCTACATATTTTGGTCTCTGCACCCCATCGCAAAGCTAGATGCCTCAGTTCAGTCCTTCCGTTGCAAGCTGCTGTCCTATCACCAGAGCTGTGATGTTCATACTGCAATTCTGAAAGGGATGGTGGCTTCACCTGTATTAAACCCGGGCAGTTGAAAACTGGAGAGATCCAAGGCTGTTGCTATCCACATTCTCAAGTCATTGATGGAGCCAACAATCCCACAGCTCACCCCTCAGCAAGCTCAGACAAGGGGAACACAAGGAGTCCCTGTCAGTCACTCTGCTGATGTACAGATTCCCCTATCCAAACCCAGAGCCCCCCCCAACTGGGGAAGGACCACCTCCAGGCCAGCCAGGGAACCCACGTCAGCACAGATAAAACCAGGACTTGGGTTTTACTGCAGTACTAATAGTTATCATTGTGCCTTGCATTCCTCTCGAATCCATTGCACTTTTCTTCCTCTAGCAAACTCTGTTTCTCCTGAAGCTTTACAAACATCCAGTTCTTGTTCAAGTAAGTGGCGATCACCTATAGAATGATCACCTAAAGAATATTAAAATTCATGCAGGATCTAACAAATTGTAAGCACCTTGAACTCTGATACATTTAGTGAGTTTGTTGCATAGGTTACCTAGTCAGCAGCTATCCTGTGTCCATGCATTAACAATGCTAGCGACATATGTAAGGGGCTTAACTCGCATCCTTTTAGTCTTCTTTATTTCACATTTTGCAGTCACAAATGTGAACATTTGCTTGCGATCAATGGACCACACAGTGATTTTTGGGGTCTGAGGATATAAAACAAAGGCTTACCACCAAAAAATTCATCACGAGTCTATAGTTACAAGATCTTGGTTACCAAAGGAGGATTTTTTTTTCCAGTTATATCTTGTTTCCTGCATGCATTTACAAGAAAATTTAGCTCTGAAGATTGCTTGACACCTTCTAAGTCTACCACCAAATGCTGCTCTGCACACCACATCTCTGGTGCTCGTGAGGGGCTGCACTCCAAAATACAAGGGCTCAGAATGTCTTGTTATAAAAAGGGAGTTTTCCTTACAGGACACATTAGTGCTTAAAAATAGGGAACTGGAGCAGCGGTAGTAGATCGTTGCCGGGATGGAGTGTCGCAGCCCTACAGTGTCACAGGAGGGAGCAGCGATAGTGGTAGGAGCAGCAGCAGAAAGCAAAGAGTCAGCGAGGGAAATGGGAGAAACGTCCAGCCACGTTATTTACACCCCAGGAATACTCCACGTTCCAGTCCCGCGATCCGGGCTACATCTCCCGCTCACCCTGACTCTTCTGGGGATTTTCTGGATCATTGCCAGGTCGGCGGTGAAACGGACGCTCCGCGCCAGCAGGGCCCTCCGCAGCACGGGCCACGGCGGGGTTGGTTCCCTCCGGTGGGGAGCCGGGCCGGGGTAGCGGCGAGTCGTGCCGGTGCGGGGCCGGTGAGGAGCCGGGAGGGGGCAGCGGCGGGCTGGGCCATCGCAGTCCTTGCAAGAACTCGGGGAAGGAGATAAAAACAGAACGGGCGTCCCTCACTGGGCCAACTGTAACTACTTAGGATGTGTTCCTGCTTTAAACTCCAGAACGTGTAATGTGGAACATCAGAAGGCACGCTGGTGAACTCTCGGCCTCTAATAGGAAACAGTTGAGAGTTCCACCAAATCTGTCACTTTTAAAATATAACATGAAAAAGGACTAAGATAAAACAAAACAACAACAGGGGAGGGAGGGGATTTTAGAATAATGCACTTTGATTCAGATACTGAAAATTTTTCCTCAAGGAATGGAAAACCTGATTAAAAAAAAAAAAAAAAAAAAAAAACCGGAGTGAAATCTTATTGTGCTTGTAGCAGCCTGAGCAGACATTCCTCTCTATAATCCCCTTGCTCCCTTCCCGCTCCGGGAAGGGAAAAAACCCCTCTAAGATGGCTCGTAGAGATTTTGGGACCTTAGGATGTTTAAACAAGTGGTTCCCATTTCTATTCCAGGGCAATTGGTGACTGTCCCAGACAACACTTGGCTGCTCTGGGCTGAGCTGAACGGTAGTTTATCAAAAAAGGCAAACGAAGAGGCTTCCAAAGCAAGCTCACTGGTTTGAGGAAAGAGCAAAGAGGACTGTTTCCTGCAACTTCAGCAGCCAGGGCAAGAGACGTGATCGATAATGTGTGTTCCAAAAGACCATACGAATTGTCCTGCTAATTTTTAAAGTCTCACGTTGTTTTGTTTATATGTGTGAGTTTTGGTTGCCTTTTTTTTTTCCCTCTCTCCTTTTTTTTTTTTTTTTTTTTTTTTTTTTTTTTCTTTCTTTGTGGGTGGTGGTGGTTTGGTTTTTGCGGGTTTGTCTGTTTGTGGGTTTTTTTCTATTTTGTTTTATTAAAATGTCCCCGTATCTCAGAGGCATCATAGGAAACAAAGAGGCAACCTGTAAGGACAGAGGACAGAGAAGCCGTCCCTACCGTGCGCTGTCCGTCGCCAGCACGGCCGCTGCCCCGCTCCGCTCCCGCTTGCTCACTGGGCACCATGCGAGCGCTTCCGTGGTAATCTTTGAGGCCAGGAACGAAAGAGTGTCGGGGATCCATCTCCGACGGTATTAGTGGGGATCCCAGTGGCCGTTCTCGGTCGATACGTGTGACTCCCGCCTCGTTTGGGAATGATTCTGGAGGCAAACGGGTCTGGCCGTATACGACGCACAGCGCGCCAGCCTCGCTGCGGGCACGGCCTGAAAACTGATTGAAAACGAATCAAGGGAGAACTTCGTCTCCCAAAACCTCCATTCCCTGAAACCTGCTTCTCCACGAAACACTTCCCCGTCTCACTCCGGGCCAGGGGGTCTTTTACCAGCCAGGGGGGCAGTGACGTAAATATTTACCGGGATGCTGCTATTTCACAAGCGCTTCGCTGCCTGTGCGAGCTGTTGCCGGCGCCGGTTCGTGCTCTCTGTTTGGGCCGAAATCTCTCTCAGCCAAGGGCTCAGGTGGCTGCCGCGGGGGCCGGCTGCCGGCAGCCTTTGTACTGCAATAATCATTTGTGCCAGACAGCTGAGAAGTTGTGTCCCAATGCCACAGTCCTAGTCGCTGATAAGCACCAAGAGACATCGCCTCCTAAAGCGAGGAGCAGAGGAAGCTCAGCGTATTGGCAACAACACGTGTCTGATATTTTCTTTCTGAATTCTTGTCGAAAGCAACACCTGCAAAAAGATGAGTAGCGAACAACTCCTTTTTGTTTCTTTCCCGCTTTGATAATTTAGGACACTACGCTTCGTATTGTGCTCAGCTTCGCCATACCCTGTATTGCTTGTTTGGGTTTTCATGGAACACAACGATTATAACAAAAATAATCACACTTATCGTCGGGAAAAAACAGGGAAACAGGCGCCGTATCTTAAGCAACTGTTCTTTGTGCAGGGCCGTCTGTGCGCACCCGTAGCCCGGGTGTTTGACCCGAAACAGTGGAAGCTGCCCCGCCAGCCTAGAAGTCACGAACCTTTTCCCCACACTCGTCCAGAGCCCATTTACCGAAGCCTGGCGGGTTTCCAGCTCCCCCTGTCCCAGCCAAGTACCAGAGTTCTCATCAGTTTTTGGTAAAATGCCCTGAGGTGGGCCAGATCCCGGGCTGCTGCGCACTGAGCCGCTTCCGTGCCGGTATTCACCCCGTGAATGACTGACTCTAAAATAGTCGGTGTAAATGAGAAATGCGATATTCCGTCTGTTACTTCGTAACCGCTCCGAATTAGCTATTCGTATGTCTTGAGGGGTACAATCTCGTTGAAGGAAATTAGTAAAGAAAATAAATTAAACGAAAGTAGGTGACCAATTCATCTGCCAGCAGAACGGTAGCATTTACAGGGACGTTTTGGGGCGCCAGAAGCCTCCTTCAATGTCAGGATGAGCTGCTCTCCCAGACAGGCTGCTGAGCCAGCTCAGTGACTGCTCCCGCCTGAGTCCTCCAAGGACACCGAGCTTGAGACCCCGGGACTTGAGAGGGTGGGTTTCCTCCCTCCCAAATGCAGAGCAAGGAGAGCCAGTGCTTCGCTGTAACATCCCCTCATGAGATTTCTCACAGTATTTTCCGCTGTGCAACTTGAGGGAGAGCCCCGGGAGACTGGGAAGGTCCTGGCTGCGGGGAGCAGGCTCTCTCCCGTGGGGCGCAACCCCGCCTCGGTGCAAGCCGCCTGGCTCCGTGTGCTAGAGCGGAAAAAAACACGAGGTTCTGTCGAAAGCCGAATTCTGCTTCAGGCAACATGTAACTGATTTTGAATGAATTCCTACCAGCGCCCGAAATTCTGCAGCTGCTTCTTTGGCTAATAACCCCCCCCGTGGTTTCTAAACTAACAGAAAGAAAAAAGATGTCCATCTAAGTAAACTATAAGTGAAAACTCATTGATTACCTCCGCCTTCCTGTCTCTGATTTGATTAATCATTTGCCATCATGCTTTCCTAGTCACTTCTGTGTTGGTTTCCCTCTGCCTGAATTCTGTAAGACTTTTCCAGAAGGGCAGCTGTGATGTTGAGACCAATATACTGTAAACAACCACAAGAAGCAGAGCTAATGTTTTCAATACAGCTCAAGGACTAAAATAAACTCATTGCTTTAGGCCAGCCGGAACGATTGTTTTGGTGAGCGCTTCCCAGGCCCGCTGCTTAGCACATCCCCGAGGACTACCTGGGGCGGGCAGAGGTGCCTCGGAGGCCCCGGGCGGCGGGGCGGGCGGGCGCCGAACCCCATTGGGAGAAGTCCCCGACCCCCGCATCTCTGCTGCGGGGCAGATCTTCTGCCGTCGCAGAGCAGAGCCCCACCAAACCGCGGAGATATCCCGCAGATCTGAGCATGGGTTCGTAGAATGGCTGGAGAAGTGGAGTGGCAGCCTGAAGGGCTGTTCCATCCCTAGCTCCTGGCCTCCGAGGTGTGCTCAGGGCTCTGTAGAGGGTCTCAGGGCTCTCCGGTCTGGTTGTCCCGGCCCTGGCCGTCGCTTGCTGCAGTGCCGAGCTTTTTAGTCCTCGCAGTAGTGTTTCACACTCTCCTATTGCCTAAGCACCGCGCCAGCTGCCCATGCCTGCCCGCCCGAAGCAGCCTTCTCTGCATCTGAGGCCGGCTGGCCTCTCTTGCTAGTGGACAGGACCGAATCCCGGTGGCGAGCCCCAGGGAGAAAGGAAAGACGGTCCCTGCCCGGCGCCCGCTCCGTCCGGCCGCCCTCCAGGCAGCGTAGAGCCCGAGGCTCGGTCTGGGACTGGCGGCCAGCCGGGGCCACCGGAGCTCGCCGCGCTTGCGACCGCCGGGGCACGGCTGACGGACAGCCGGGGAGAGCGGCCGGGAGCCGCGTCCATCACACACGCAGAGTGGAGATTTTTTAAGTAACAAATGTACTTTTTTTATTTTTGAAACAAAAATATCGTTTTCGGCTTAACAATAGCCGGATCTCGCTGAATGAAGCCTTTGCATATTTTCCTGTTTTAATTGGTTGTATAATAAACAGTCCTGACCCCGCACTCTCTTTTCAATGAGTTCAGGGTGAAACGCAGACCATGGGACTGGAAATGACTTTTTCACCACTTAAAACACGGACAAGAATACCAGGAATCAGGCGGCATTAAACAGCCGCACCGGCCAGAGCGGGAGCTGGGTGCAAGGTGAGACCGTGTATATGTCTCCTCCCGGAGAACGGCTCGGCCCTGCCCGCAGATACTGGCACCTTCGCCCACCCGCCTCGGGTACGACAAGAGCAGCCGGGGTGTCCTGGGGTGGGACGGCTGCCCCGCGTTCTCTCAGCATTCTGCTGCTGGCCGCAGGCAAAGTGCAACACGGCCGGGCCAGGCCGGCGGGCACTCCGAGCGCCGAGGGTTCTGGCACTCTTTCAGTCTGGGCACGGCTCGAGGGCTGCAAGAAGGATCGAAGAGGGTGAAAAACCTGCGGCCTCAAAACAGCTCCCCGTGCCTGGCACTGGCCCGGGAGGCTGGATGAGCCGAGGGCTGGGGGGAGCTTGATCGCCCCCAGGGAGCAAACTCTTCCCTTCCCGGGGGCACGGGTAGCCCTCTCCCGCCTCAGCGGCGGCCACGGTAGACTGCTTCCACGCCTGCTCCGCGCAAGGCGAAAACAGCCCTCGCTCTTCTGCTTTCATCTCTCGCCAGCGTTGCGTAAACCTGGGGCTGCTCAGTCAGGCCAGCGACGGCAACTCAGCCGGGACAGCGGCCACGACTCCTCTGCCGGCTCCGGCCGCCGGAGCAACTCTGCGGCGGACGACGGCTCCGAGGCCGTAGGGAGGCTCCGCGCCACAGTGCTGGCTCGGAGAGCACGTCCCGCTCCGTGAAGCTTTCTTATTGCCGTCATTTATATAACGGGGAAAGGCCTTACATAACGCACACAGCCAGCTCTTGCCAAGAGACCGCCGCTCGGCCGCTCGCTTTCGTAAAGAGCCGCCAGGGCTGGGCGGCGGCGCGGCCTGGGGGCAGGTGGGAGCCGCGGGAGAAGATGGAGCGGCTGCTCAGAGCCAGGGAACATTGAGCAGCCGTGGGCATCCCCTGACCGGCTCCGTTCGTGCCCACGGGGCTGTCTGCACGTGGCGTCAGTACAGAGCCCTCCTCTTGCCCAGCCGCTGCCGTCCTAAGTGTCGCTGTACTAGGTACCAGCTGCTCAGGCAAGCACCAGTGAGCAGGGATGTCATGGCTCCCCCCGCCGCCCCCTCCCCAGGCCGGCGGGACGTGACCGGGGGGCGCGACCGCTCCGGCAGCGGCAGAAGCTGCGTTGCTGCCGGCAGGACAAGCCACCCGCTAGCTCCCGGGCAGGCCAGGCCAAAACGGCGGCTGGGCTCTGGTTCTTAACTCCCATCCCTTCAGCAGGAGGGTCGAGGGCAGAGCGAGGAGGTCCTGCCGGGGCACGACTGGGCTGGAGTCGGCCCAGAACCCCGCCAGCTCTGTCCCGCTGGGCCTCGAAGGGGGAGCGGTCCGCCCTGGGGCTGCTCGGGCGGTCCTGAGGGCAAGGTGGTGGGAAGGGGTTGCAGCCATGCCTAGGACGCGGTGGCTGTTTAATAAACCATGCGAGTTTACATTTAGTGCAGCCTCTGTTTATAAAATACAGAAATCGATCGAGAAAATATCCTAGAGGCGCGACTGCTGGCTTGGAGACACGCTGCTGCTGGGTAGAGGAGCTAGGGGCTCGAGGGAAGGCGAGCAAAGCCCCGGCCGGGAATAGGGAGCTCGGCAGACGGACAGCCTCCGGCCAAGCAGGACGAGCGGCCTGTATCGGCTCTGACTGCATCTCCCCCGCGGCTGGTCCAGCGCCCGGGCAGCCGCAGCTGAGAGGCCCGTGAGGGCAACTTTGCCTGCTTCCATGCTGCCCCACACTCCAGTACAGCTCCCTCCCGGGGAGGGGCCCACGTCCGGGAGCAGGTCAAACCCGCTGCTCTCTGCCTCTCTGTATTGACATAGCCGGCTTACTGGTCAGGCACGGAGGGCCCCAGCTCTCCCCCCGCGCTGCCACCACCTGGAGACCCCGCGGAAATCGGAGCAGCCCCGGGGCCCGCACGGCCCTGCCCTATGCCAGACAGCCGCTGTCTCTTCCTGTACCTGGGCACCGCCAGGTATCACTTTGCCCAGAGCTGGAGGAGGCCATAGCCCTCCCAGACGTTTGTTGTGGGCGCAGCAGCCAGGCAGAGCGATGGCACAGCTCGAGAAGGGGCCCAGGGGGACGCCAGCGTGGCTGTGCGGGGTCTGGGGCTGTGCATCCGCCCTCCCATGGCTCCGTGCCCACCGACGGTGGCACGAGGAGTTTCCCTTGCGAGCTCGCCATGGCCCCGACGTACCACGGAGGAAACTAAGTACCAAGCAGCCATGTCCCCAAACCCTGCGGTGCCAGGTTGCAACCCTCAAACAGCCGGCGGCTGTCAGGACCGGCCGCCGTGCTCAGAATGCACTTCTTGGGACGTGTGAGAGGTGCCTTCTCTGCTCTCTGGCGCCAGTTCCCACCTCAGGGCTCCGGGCAGACCAGAGACCCAGAGCGAGGCCGGCTCCCGGCAGTGGCCGGCAGCGGCCGGCAGAGACACGGATGGTAAAGACGTGAGCGGGGATCGTGTCCCATGCGCACAGGCAGCCCAGAGGCTGCTCGCCGTTAGGCTACGGCCTTTTGTCTCCCGATACATGGATGTTCGTGTAGGGACTGGGATCGCGTCTTCTCTCCCGGCCCCCGGGGCAGCAGCTCGGCCCTGCAGCCCTCTGCGAACGGTGGGGAGCCAACGCGGAACGAGGTTCGTTTGTCGTAGCTCTGCGTTGCTGCCGGTATGGGACGGGAGCCTCTTGGCTACACCAACACTCCCAGAGCCCTGCTGATCGGGCCAGGGCATGAGGACTGGCGATAGGGCTGGACTGGCCTTGCAGGTTCCCCCGCAGCCTTTCT
Source organism: Ramphastos sulfuratus (assembly GCA_013399055.1). Classification (NCBI taxonomy): domain Eukaryota; kingdom Metazoa; phylum Chordata; class Aves; order Piciformes; family Ramphastidae; genus Ramphastos; species Ramphastos sulfuratus. The sequence continues at coordinate 600,867 of WBNM01018169.1, read as the reverse complement.
CCCCTGGCCGTGCCCGCCAAACTGCGACGCAGCAGATAGGCGACCGCTGCCATCATCCCCCCACCTATTTCTGCGACTAAGCTGCAGGCTGCCACTTCCTTCCGTGCAGGAGCCTGAAAAAAGCCTTGGAAAAGTGGGACAGCGTCAGGCAGCTTTGCAAGGGCCTGTCCGCGGGTCTCCCGTGGGTACCGCCGGCAGTGGAAGGGGAGTGCTCACCCTTAGTGCCAGGTTTTGCCTCTGCCACCCCCTCCTGAGGAGCAAGCTGCTCGCACAAGAGGAACCCCTCGTCCTCGTTCCCAGTACAGCAGGCCTGGCCCAGGCTGGCCTCCAAGAAGACTCCAAGGCACTAAGCAGGGGCAACTCTGCCAGCCCCGCCGCCCCGTACCCTTCCTAGTTCCCGCGCGGAGGCCGCTGCAAGAACAGGCCGGCTTCGAAGTGAGGCCCAGACCGCGGGAACGTGGCTGCCGGAGCCACTGGCCCAGTATGGAAAGCGAGACCCACCAGCGGCTCCCTATACCGGCCTCGGCCAGAGCTCAGCGCGGCCGGGCTGTGCCCGATGCGACGTGAGACTGCGCCGCGTCGCCCAGCGCCGCGGCCCCTACTCTGTGTGACAGAAACGAAAGCAGAGCCGCGTCTGTGTCGAGCATAGCCTGTAGAACTGCCCAGAGGGCTCTGTCTCCCAGCGTCCCGACAAGGCCCGGGCACACGGGCTGCCGACTGTCCGCTCCCCGAAGCGCAGGCGCTCTCTGGCCCGCCCGCGGGGCCAACGAAACGGTCCCAGCACCTCCTCGGCGGCAGCCAGGACGGCATCGGACCGCCGGCAGACGCGGCCCCACCAGAACTCTCTTGCCGGTGTGCAGCCCACCACGGCGCTTAACGGAGCAGATGCACCGCCTGAGCGTAGCCGGTGTACTTCTCGCGGCGGAGCAGGCGGAGAGCGGTGCCAGCCCACTGCCGGGGCACGGGTTCAGGAACGGTGCCAGCCGCCGGGAGTCGGCCGGGAACCGCAGAACGACCCCGGCACAGGGTGCCGGCCTTGTTCTCCGCTGCTGCTTCTCGATCCCGAGCTCGGAGGAGCAGAGCGACATAAAACGATATGAAAAGAAGGAAAGGCGTTTTATTGGAGATGTTACAATGCTAGAAGGTACAATAAAAGTGCTAGTTCACTCTAGAAAAGTTGGTCCCAAAATGGTACTATGCCACAGCATCTATCAGCTTACATAAACATTTATAAAATCGCTACCAACTGGCCCTTGCAGTACGAACTTTTTTTTTCCACATTAATCTATGTAAAATTGAAGGATCACACCATTTGAAGAAAAAGGGTGAGCATTCAAAAGCAGAACCTACCGGAAAATCTATTTCGGACCAGATTTGGGGTAAAAAAAATCGAAGATAGTTTAAACTTTCATTATTAATAATAGACACACAGAAAAATATTCCGATTTACAAGAAACTTTTTTTTTTTTAATAACATCAAAATAGGTGTTTGGTTGTTTTTTTTTTTTTTTAGATCTGTATTAATTTACTTTAAGACCTCAGAGGACATTGTCTCCTTTAAAAAATATATTTACCGCTGTCGAAACGTTTCACGAGTGACCCTGACAGGTTTTGTTTGTTGGTTTCTAATAACCAGCAATATCACATATCTCCTGCTGTTACAGCAGTCCCCACGTAAGTATTATTTTGACGAGAAACCACAGCTCGGAAGAAGCGCGGTGCTCTGCAGACCGAGGCAGAAGACAGAGAAGATGAAAAGGAGGAGGAGAACGAGCACCGCGGGCAAACGAAGGTCTTTAGGCCCCACTAGCTCCGCACCGCTACGCGTGGAAACGTCTCTGCTATTTACAAGGTCCTTTTTACTCTCTTCAGAGATGAGCCCGAAAAGATTACGGCCGAATTACAAAGAAGCAGAATTCTGCGGGCTAACCAGCATATTTTAAATTGCGTGCTCCCGCCTGCAAACCCCTCACAAACACACACACACGAGCAAAGGAACGAACGGTAGATCCGAGCTCGCCGAGAGGCGGCCGGCCCGGCCCCACTGCACCCGGCGCAGCCCCGCTGGAGAAGCTCCCACACTTACACTGCCTTCTCTTCTGTGTAGGACGGCTCCTACACCTACATTACACGCCGAGCAGGGATGCCGTTTCCCCACCGCCACAGTCTGGGCACAAACAGGAGGAGGAGAGACATGAGAGCGCAGAAGGCGGCGGGATCGGAGAGGGGCAGCGGGGCTGGGACAAGGGTATTTCTGCAGTGGCGGCCGGCCGGAGCTTCCCTAGATGTCTATGCGGGAGTGCAGGGCGCTGTGTTTGCTGTCGTGCTCCCAGTAGGAACAGTGCATCATAGACAGCTCGGCGGGCTGGCGGGCACAGGCGAACTGGAGGCCGGCTCCGTTCGCGGCTGGGGCTGTGGGCGGCGCGGAGCTGGCCGGGCTGAGCTGCTGCGGATGGTGAGCGTGCGGGTGGTGGTGGTGGCCCATGCCGTTGTAGGAGTTCACCATGCTGGGCAGTGCCATGCTCTGTACCCGCGAGTAAGGGCTGTAGGACGCCGGGCCCGAAAGTCCTTTCACATTGACGGGGCTGACGTTCCCGCCAGACATCTGGCAGGAGGCGTAGGGCATGGGCGCGGGGGGCTGCGCCAGCGGCCATGAGTTGTTCATGAAGGTGGACTGCAAGTACTTTGGCGGGGAGAGGTAGCCGTAGCTGTCGGGACTAAAGAGGGTCTTGCCGGGCTGGAAGTGGGTTGGGGGCGGCCGGAAAGGCCGCTTCATCCTTCGTCTCCTGCGGTAGTTGCCCTTCTCGAACATATCCTCGCAGGCGGGATCCAGGGTCCAGTAGTTGCCCTTGCGCTCGCCTCCGCCCTCCCGGGGCACCTTGATGAAGCACTCATTGAGGCTGAGGTTGTGGCGGATGCTGTTCTGCCAGCCCTTCTTGTTCTTTTCGTAGAAAGGGAACTTGCTGATGATGTACTGGTAGATCCCGGACAGCGTGAGCCTCTTCTCCGCGCTCTCCCGGATGGCCATGGCAATCAGGGCCACGTACGAGTAGGGGGGTTTCTGAGAGGGGTCCGGCTTCTCGGGCACCTTCTCGGAGCTCAACTCTTCCTTGCCCCGCTCCGGTTCCTTGCTGTCGCTGGTGTCATGAGCCAGCAGCGCCACCGTGTCCTCCTCGCCGTCCGGGTAGCTGCTCATCATGGTGTTCCGCGTCCGCCGCCCCGGGCGCGGTACGGAGCGCTGCCCGTTGCGCGGAGCCCGGTGCTGGCGGCCGTCTCGCCCGGCGCTCGCCGGGACCGAAGTTGGTATTGAAGTCGAAGCCGGGTCCGGGAGATCAGGAGGCGCCTCTCGCGGCGCCGCTGGTCCGTGCAGCGCGGCGGCGTCCCTGCCCCCGCGGGCTCCGCTCCCCTCTGCCGCGGCGGCCGGGCTCTTTTCTGATTTGTATGGGCCCGGCCGAGTTCCGCTTTCGTCAGGACCCCGCTCCCCTATCGCCGCCGAGCCGCTGGGCACGGCCGAGTTCACCCCGCAGTCACGGCGCCGCGCTCAGCCCCGCGCACACGCGGCCCGACGTGGCCCCGCGGAGCGGCGCGGAACCGCCCCGGCCCAGCCACCGGGGGCGGGGGTGGAGGGGGTGGGTCCGAGGGGCGCGGAGCGAGCCTCCGCCACCGCCCGCCCGGGGAGCCCGGCGGGGTCCGCAGCAGTGAGCGCCTCGCCAGGGGCCGCGCTGGAGGTGGTGGGTGCGAGGGGGTGTGCCCGCAGCCGCCGCGCTCGCCCCTGCCCCGGCGGCTGTCACAGGTCCAGCCGCACACGCGGTCGCGTTTATATGTCTTGGCCCCAGGCCCCGCCAACCGATCGCGCCCGGGGAGCGCAAGAAGGCTATTACCGCTCCCTGCGAATGCTTCTTGCAGCTCTTATTTGAAGGAGGCAGAGAGCAAGAGGTGTCGGGTCGCTCCTTCTCCCTCTCTTCAAAGTACGCTCAGGCACCCAGCGCGGTTCAAGGCTCAAAGACGGCCCGAGGGCCGGGAAAGGGTGGAAGGGCGGGGTATGACACAACAGGCACCGTTCCTCCTCGTTCACCTGGAGCTATCCGGGTTATTTCACATGATTCCTGGAGCACCGACATTCCCCTGCTCCTTCCCATTTTCTGCCTTCAGGTAGAGCTTCCGAGCAGCACAAAGGCATTCTCAGCCGGCCTAAGCACAGGAGATGCCGTGTACTAACAAATCACTGTCACGGGTCTGCTCCAACCGCGGGTACAGAAATGAGCAAGCGGACAAAGGTGTCTTTGCACTGATTTCTAAAGGACCCTCCTGCCCGATCCCCGAGAGCGGGGCATACTGGTCCTGTTTGCCCCTCCCGAGGTCCCGCACAAGATAACGCGGACCCCGGCAGCCTCAGGAGCCGGGCTGACCTCCGCGGGGCCGAAGCCATACGTGATCCCAAAATCCCAGGGCCCAGTGCTGCAGTGAGCTCTCTGTCCCGGGGATTTGTCCACAGGGACCTGACGTCCTCACCAGTACTTAAGCACATCTCGGTATTTCACCTTCTGGACTGCGGAGAAACTATCAGGACCTACACGTGCACCCCCGCGCTCGCAGCACCCTGGGCCGGCGGGTCACGGCCTTCAGATGTGCTTCTGCCTTTCTTGAACGAGAACCACAGCTCAGCACTATTTTCGGCCCCGCTGATCTTACGGGGCATAATTTTTCGTAACCATTTTTCGCAAGCTCGGAGGGCTGGCAGGTCTCGAACAGCACCCCTGGTGCAGCCGGCCTCTCCCATCGGGGTGCCCTGGGGCTTCGGCATCCCACGCACGAAGCTCCAGTTCCTCTACCCGGCCAAAGGCAGACGGGTCCCTGCTTCCCTATCCTATTCATGTGTGAAGGCAGTCGAAGATGTAGCCGAGCAATAAAACAGCTCTTCGGGGAGCTATTATATTCCCAATTTTATTTTCCCTCGGTTAAAATATGTTTCTGCATCTTTGCCTGTAGCCATATAACGAATCACTTATCTCCCATCGGTGGAGAAACGCACCACACCCTAAACCCTGGGCTGCAAAAATTCGGGCAAAGAAATGAGGCCCCTGGATTTCGGCAAGGAGTCGTGGAGCAGCGCACTTCGCCGCCCGAGCACCTCCCTCCCGCACACAAACGAAACTGCGGAGGCATGAGGCCCCGGAGTTTTCCTTCCCGTCCAGCCCCGTCCCCGGCGGCTGTACGGCGGCTGGATCGGCGTAAAGCAGCGGGGCAGCCGGAGCCAGCTGTGCCCCGTCGGGGCTGCCAGGGTCCCCAGAGCAAGGGTTGGCTTCTTTCTGCCGGCCACCCATGCAGCTCCCGGAGCTCCCCCTCTCAGGCATTTCCGCGGCGAGGGCCGGTGCAGGTGTAACAGCACTGCTGCATGTGTCATCACCTCCGCCAAATGGCAGATGCCTCCTTTGCACTCCTAAGGTGGGTGAGTCCTTACCAGGGCTCGCTCGCTCACAGAGGACATTTGACATCCGAAGGTCTTGTTTGGGGTATTTTGACAGTTCCTTCAAGGGAGATTTCGGATGAACATCAGGGCAGAAACTCAGCCCAGCTCTGGGAGCGGCGACCGGGCCGGGCAGCAGCAAAGGTGAGAGCGCGGCCCCGTGTGCGGCTACTTTAATGTTTGGCACAAGGGCAGGCGGGCATTGTCGGTCTCTCCCCTCTCCCCAGTGCTAACTGAACCCGTCTTGGGTCATTAAAGAGCCATCTGCAAGCCCAGGAGTACGGCACTAGATCTGAGCCTGGACACTGTAGCTGCTCTTAAGCAGAGAGCTGAGTTCTTAAATGAACTTAGAAATGTCGCGGCGAGGGGAATGCAGCTAACAGGGACGGGTCCTTGCCCTGTGAAGGAGCAGCGCATCCCGCCACGGCTTCGAGGAGTGTCCCGAGCCGCCGGTGGCTGTCCGTCAGTATCTGTGCGCCCGGGCGAGTCCACACCACTCCGGGTTCGGGCAAGAGCCTAACGAATACAGAAAAACTGAGTGCAAACGAGTCACTATGCTGCTTCGCGATCGGGCCTGCAGCCGCCCTCGGATGTAGAGGAAGCAGGAGAGGATCTTGCAGTGGAGGGGTGCTCACGGCGCTGGTGCCTGGACCCCGGCCCGCTGCGGTTAGGGGCAGATGCCGCCGCGGGACGCTGAAAGGAAAGGGCTCTCGCTTTCCTCACACCAAGTCAAAACAGGCCCTGTCCCGGCCCGTTCCCGGTGCAGGGAAGGAGGAAGGCAGAACGGGGCTTAGCCCTGGCCGTGCAACGGTGCTAAGAAGCGCCTGAGAGGTGGAGCAAATCGGGGTTTAGCTCAGCATCTCCGAAACCGAGCTGGGCTGAGTGCTCCGTCCAGAACAGAGCATGGCACCCTCCGCTGCGGCCTCAAGTCCAGTATTCTGGCTGGGACGCATCTGAGGCTAAGCCCGTAGCCGTGGATGGAACCATAGTGTGAAGCGGGGCAAAGTGAGCGCCGGGGTTCTCGATCGACGGCACCGAGGAGCATTGCAGAATGCGGGCAGGACGCCTCCCCCGCCTTGCCCCGGCAGCCGGACAAAGCCATGCCGTCAGCTGCAGCCATGACCAGACTCTAGTAGCCCGAGTGGGCTTTTTTCCTACTCACCCCCGGTGCAGGCAGAAGAGCCGATTTCTACCTGAAGGTTTGGAGCCAGTTTGTTTGTAAGCGTGGCAGACTTCCTCCTCTCCCAAACTCTTTTTTTTTTTTTTTTTTTTTTTTTGAGAGAAAACATGTCTCCGGCGGGGAGAGACGGGACGCCCCTGGTTCGTCGCGCCCCGCTCCCGTTCGGGCAGCGCAGCCAAGCTGCATCGGGCAGGGCTCCCTCCTCCCGCAACGAGACCTGGACAGGGACAGACGACACGATCTGCCCTCCGGCTCCGCTCCGGGTGCCGCGCCGCGCCTTAGCTCTCGGGAACAGAACCACCGTTCGGAACCGCTCTGGCCCGCAGCACACTGCGGGGGTAGCTACATCAATCCAGTTAATTTGGCTCGTGTAGGAACGGCACGGACACGAATAATGAGGAGGACGCGGGTGTGCTTTGTTCCGATTCCCGTTTCCGCGACGAGTGGGACTAGGCTCCGGGCTCCGGGCAGCGCTCCCTTCTCCGCACAGCCATCGCAGTCCCGGAGAGGGCACTCACCGGTGTGCTATCTCAAATATTTCTATTTTCTTCCACTCCTCCCTTTTTCTTTCCCGAAATACTAGTGTTTAAGAACCGGGAGTGTTTATTCCCATAGGAAAGGCAAGGAGAATACGGTCACATGTGAGGCCAGCGGGTGAGGGTCTGTCCCGCACTCTGGCGCTCAGGACAGTTAACAAAACGTATCTCAGGACACAAAATATTGTGGCCTCAGTGAAAATTCATCAGACTGAATGTATGAAAAGGCTAGAGACGGAGGCGTTTTCTTGTACTAGCTCCACGCGGAGCTGCGGGTCGCTGCGGGCAGAGCAGCACGGAGGTGCTGGCGAGACGCGGCTCCCCCAGCGCCCGCGGGCAGCCCGGGCCGGGTCTCTTCATCTCCAGAGCCCACTTCGTTCCATTTCTAAACGACACCTGAAGGCAGGTTTCGATCTTGGAGGTGCAGGCACAGCACCAGCAACTAGGAATTGGCAACCTCAACGCAACCATTGTACGAGGGAGAATCGCACGCGTGTCACTCTCTTTAGACGCTAATACTCTGGCTTTAAGTAGCTTTCGTTTTCAGAACCACCTCTCGCTGAGCCTGCAGGTCATCTCGCTCATCTAGAGACACCATACACACAGAACCCTACTTTCCTGTCTGTTCAGGATTTCCAAATATTTAATAAATGCTCTTTAATTACATTACTCGCCATATGATGACAGAACAAGGAAATATTCACCTGGAAAGTGTCGTCTTCTCCATGAATGAGTCTCATTGTCAAATCTTGAGCATATATAGGTGCGTATATGTTTTGCAGTAGAGAATTTAGTTTCTCATTTATACTGTGAAGCTAAAAATTCTGGTAGCTTCAGGCTTGTTTGTACAAGCTCCCAGCTGTACAAGAATTTCTGTTTTTACAGGAAAAACTAAGCAGTCCATAGACCATGATGGCTGTACATCCAAAATGTGAGCTTCATGAGGAACAGAGAAACTTTATTATGATCTGGACTGAAATCACATTGAATAAAAACCCATCTAAGAGAGCCTAAGGGAAAAGTCACAAATGGGCTTAATTCTATACCCATTTGGAATGTGAATTTTAAGAAGGATAGGTTTTAAGGATCAGGAGAACATATTTTCCTCTTGAGCTGACACTATGAAGATACTTTTCTCTGTCTCATTTCATTGACAGCAAAGAAACCTAGCTCATGAGAAAAGGCAGCCCCAGCCTTTCCCCCTCTCATACTCTTGCTTCCCATCTCTTCTCAGTTTCTCCTCTGCAGCCTGAGACAAAGCCTTCACTACAGTATATTTGTTTATGCTTAGAGGATAACAAACTATATATTTCACTTCCCCATTTGGTAGTTCCTTTCTTTCATCTGAAAACACAGTCTGATCCAAGGAAGGTTCTTGAATTCACACAACCGGTTACATGATGAAATGCAAACAGTTTCTTGTGGTATTAAATGGCAGCCCGCAGCAGAGTTCAGGTTGGCTGTTATGGATTCACTAGTTACGACTCTGCAGGATAATCCTGTGTTACTGCCATCCTGCAGGCAGTGGCCTACAGCAATGCTGCCGAATGCTCCAAATAAAAACAAACAAGCCAGCCTCCTCTTCTTAGACAGAGCAGAAATTATGTCTCTTTAGGAAGCTCGAAGCAAAGATCATTTGTGTCAGAGTCTGACAACTCCCAAAGCAAGCTGCTCTTTCTAGCACCTCAAAATTGGTGCTTATTTTTCTACAAAGCATGGGTTGGAAAGGAAAAGAAAAAAAAAAAAAAAAGAACAAAACCACAAAACCCCATGAACCATGCAAGTCCACTCATGTCCAGATAACCCTGAAGTTGCAAATTCAGAGCATTGTACAACAAAATGAGAGCCAAGGAGGCTTTCCCATTGTTGTTATGGAGATACTCTAACATAAAAAAAATTGGCTATAAAAATTCTGCATGCTTTTTTAGACTGTTTCAACATTTTCACTGTTAAATATCCAGGCACAGAAAATGGTACCAATTTAAGTTTATTTGAAAAAAAGAGCCTTCAGGAAACATTCTTTTAACTAGCCCAGGGATGTCAAAGCAAACGTCTTCTCTGCTCTGAGAACACGAGTCCTAAAGCATAGCCATGAGTCTCTGAGAACACAGGTCCTAAACCATAGCCATACATCTCTCTGAACTCATGGAGTCTGCTCAAGTCTGCTTTAATCCAGGGTCTAGGATGTTTCTGCTTCGAGGAAATAATATTTGAAAAGGTTATTCAGGTTACAAGTTGAAGTTCTTAAATTTAGGATACAGATCTGCCAAGATAATACAATACAATTGGAATGTTTATTGACTGGACGAAGAAAAATTGCTGATCAAACTTTGCTGATAAAAGCCCTTTAAGAGAGATAGTCACACTGGGGAAAGGCTGTTTTAATCTGGAGAGCCTATAATCCAGGTTTGAAGTAAATTCTAGAAATTGACACTGTCAGTGAGCTATGTCCATATCAGCAGCACTTTGCTATGGCAGTGTACTCATGATCAGTCTCAAGCAGGAGGCTCCCACTCCTACAACAGACCTGGCCAGACAGGAATGTGCTTGCACATGTTTGCAGCTATGCTGATTTTAGTCTGAATGAGTAGCTTGTGGTGAGTCACTCAGGCCACTGAATTTGGGCAGCACATCTATGCACTGGGAATTCAAGTTTTGTCTTCAGCAGCTTCTTGAGAATTTGTGTAAGGCATGTTCAGTGCTCTCTGTCCACTTTCTGCAGGCTCCTGCAGGGGAGGTGCTGCCCTGAGAGCAAAGCCTCACAGGTATAGCAGCATACTGACTATAAAATTCACAGGTATGCTCAGAGTTTGCTATCTGCATTATGACCATGTAAATTGTGCTGCTCCTTTTCTGTGTCTGAGGAAATGGAAGCAGTTTGACTTGGTTTTAAAGCTAAGCAGCCATGTCCCAGGCTCTCCCAGAACTTGAAGAAGAGACTAGGTTAACCAGGAACAGGGTGCTTTTGTTTTAAAATCAACTGTCCCCACCTGGAGTTTATGTACATGTTACCTATATAAACAATTTGTGAATAACTTCATATACCCACAAGTTTCTCCCCCATCTACATACTGAACAGGGGTCCTGGCTGAAACACTGAGAGAACACCCTGACAGACACAGGGAGTAGAGGTAAGGTGAGGGATGACAACCATGCCCTTACAAATGTCTTCCACCTCCTCTTAGAAACTAGAAGAGTTAAATGCAGCCCACATTCAGGAGGAATATGTGACACTGATGTACATGCAACCTGCATGAACTGGAGCAGTAAAATCACTTCTGTTTTCTAAGCACCCTAGCTGGATCTGGTGCACGTGACAATCTCTCTCCTCCCAACTCTAGCTGTGCCTCTACTGAGTCCAAGATGGACTGTAAACCAGTTAGAAGCACAAGTTTGTTTTCTCTTCAATGAAACTACTAAGTGCCTAAAAAGATCATAATATTGTGAATTATATTACTAGGTTTGATCTAGAACAAATCTGTTTTGTTGGATCAGACCACATGCAATCTCTAGAGAATCAGGTTAAAAGTGATGTGATGGAAGTAAATTTCTTTCTTCTGGAGAAAAAGATCTAAACTTTAGCCCGAGTCAACTTCAGGTTACATACACTACTCCCAAAACTTAAGTGCATAACTTGAAAGGATGCACTTATTGGAGAGATAGGTTGTGGTGCTAGCAGAAGGTGAATATGACCCTCAGACACCTGTAAATCACTGCATTGTCCCAAATAGCCAGTGGGCTTGGAAGTACAATCAAATCTTAAACCACTGAATTTTCTTCCATGGCAACAAACATTGAAGCTGAAATTTCAGTTTGAGCTCAGTCACCTCAATTGTAGAAGTCGATTTTTGTTGGTGCAGTCACTCTGAGGTCTTTCTGTTTATCTCAATCTTATTTCAGTTTTCTGAGTATGCAAACCTGAACTGGAAACGTACCAAACATGAGAGTTTGCATGACATTTCCAGCTTGTCCTACATCTGACCTGGCCACAAACAGCCTATCAGTGTTGCTCACAATTTTTGAGCGTTTCTACTCTTGGTTGCAATGACAGCAAGGAAATGCAGCACAGACTAAACAAAAAAAAAAATGAACCAAACTTTCTTAGACTCTCAGAAGGGGCTTGGTTCGAATCCAGTTGAGATGTAGATGAAAGTTCAGCCTGTTCATTTTGTTGCAGTTTGTTTACTTACACATAATTTAATTACTTTGGTGGTTTTTTTTTGTTTTTTTGTTTTTTTGTTTTTTTTTGTTACATCCATGTCATATCTGTCTCTAGCAACAAACAAAAGAGATGCACCCATTAAGCACCGCAGGCATGTCCAACCTATGCTAGGGATAAATACTTCCATCCCATGACCCAAGGGTTGAAGTCAAAAGTTCTGTTGGAGACAGCTAGTACAACCTGGTCAGACAGCAACAGCTCCCTGTAGAGGTCAGGACACACTAAGATCTTCCTGATGGTGTGATTCGGGGCTGGCTGACACAGCACACAGAGGTGATACTCATTGGAAAGGGGAAGTGTGGCAACTACCATAAGCTTCTGAGATTCAGCCCATCTCCTGGAGACCTTTGCCAGAGAAGCTCCTGCAGAGCTCTGGCCAAGGTGTGCTGGGGGATCAATACCCTCAGGGTTAATAAGAATTGCCCTGACAATGCCCACAGTGGGGTTCACTTACATAATTTAACAACAAAATGCAATTATTCACAAAATAAATCTCTCTCCCACTTCTTCCTTGCCCTGTAAGGTACCTAGTCGATGCTGTCTTCACCTTCCTGGTGCCACTGATGGCTCATTAAGCATGAAATGTTATTTGCCTAAGAAAGCTACTAGCCAGTGTGCCACAGAGCTGAGTATTGTCTTGAGCTAGTGCTGTTCACTGGCTTCATGTTTGGCTTTGCTCTCACAATGCCCACCAGATACAGAAGCACATATTGCACTGAATGCATGGCAAAGTCTTCTGTAGATATCTGGCATAAGAGTTTAAAGAAAAAAAAATCTATTTTTCTGTGTTTCATTTTTAATGGGCAAAAGACTAGGTTTTTTTTTTTTAACCTTGATTTTATCTGACTTACATCAATAGCGGAGGAAATGAAGGGGCTTTCCCTTTTACTTAAAAAAAGAAGATTTTTGCCTGGAATGATTTTTGTTAGCTTTTAGTGCTTCGAATATCCTAGCATCTTTTGAGAGAGCAGTGCTGAAAATGTGCAGTGCAAGGAACAAATGGAGCTGTATTGCGGCTTACACTGCTGTGAGAGGAGATAGGCTCAGCTTCACCTGACCAGTTCCTCAGTGACTACAATTCTCCTCAAAGCATGACTCTCTGCTGGTTGATGTTATGATTGCAATAATACATGGCATTTAAGCAGCATGTCACATTTTGGGCACTTCAAGTATTTACAAACAGCATCATTGCTGGAAGGCATAAAGCAGAGTTTTACATGCTATTGGATCCTCCACTAGTCATTTAATGTCACATTTTTGTACATGTGGTTTCTCAAAACGAGGTACCAGATGACATCTTTAAATGCACTGGGGAACTCATGTGTCTAAATATTGATTAGGATTGCTAATGTCAGACATAACAGTTTGAAAATGTGATATTCAGAACTTGACTGTAAGAGGCATTAAAAATAATGAACCAAAGACACTTCAGCACAGGCTTTCAAGGCAGATATTTCTCTCATTGAAGCAAACAAAACCCCAACCAACCAAAAACCCAACCAAAACCACAAAAACAAACACCCTCCCCCCCCCCCCAAAAAAAAAAAAAAAAGCCACAGACACACACACACACACAGAGAAAAGGGAAGACAGCAATCATTTAATGCCACATGCCCTTACAGATGTGTTTCTGAGCACCACTGCAGAAGCAAACCCTCTACTGACCTGTAAAACTGACATAAGGATGTAAAGAGCTGTATCTCTGTATAAGGATGTAAAGAGATAGGTCCCTTTGCCCTGCTTTTGGGAAGACTGCAAAGTGATAGAAACACTAGGGCTTCTAAACAGGCTTTCAGAATAGTACAAAGCTAAATTTTGGTTCTTTTGAAACTCAGAAGGAATTTCCCTCTTGGCTTCAAGATGAGCAGGATTTCCCCTAATGTTTAAAATTCTTCAAAACGAAAAGGTACTTTTCTGTTTCGGTTCTGTCTGTTGCATGAAGTTTTCGTTCAGCACTGTTACAGCCTCATGGCCATTTTGCACATTTGCTGGGAATTAACAAAAGCAGAAAGTATAGTTTTTCTAGTAAGCTATACATTTGAAAAACAACACATTACAGCCATCTTTGAGATAGAGGAAAAAACAGAAGGTCAGCTATCCTTTCTCATGCAAGCATCTATGCATAGAGTCTTGCCTACCTCAGAGACTTACTGTCTTAACCTTACCTATAGAAGGATTAGGGACAGTTCTGCAATTCATTGATTCATGGAGCTGGTGCAAGTCTGCATTTTGAGGAACTGTTTGCTAGAAGGCTCTCCTCTTTCCAGAGAGATTGTAGAAGACAACTCTCTGAAGCCGGTACAGCATTTAGCTTTGGGGTGGGGG